>OZ004728.1:56040573-56195846 GCA_963924685.1 Dexiosoma caninum | reverse complement strand
AAACAAAAATCTTTAAACCCACTTCTTTGTTCTGAAAGAAAAATCTTTCATTTACGAGTAGTAAGTTTTCCTAGGGTTGTGGTCACTGTAGCCAAATGCTTCTTCCTCAGCGAGTCAACATTTCCTTGTTTATGCATTGAATTAAGACAAAAAAAATAAACTATTTAAAATATTAACGCATGTTTGTTTCACTTTTATTAATTAGTAGAAATTTAATTAATATTCCATTAGCATCCGTTCAAAAAAAATGCTAAAGTTTTTTTTATCACAACTGCAAGAGAAACAATATGTACATAATTGGCCATAAAAAAAACGTCAATTACCCCTATTAATGTCAACAATAAAATTCAGAAAACTATTACAAAACTATTTAAAAAAATTTGCTGTTGGAAAAGGTAAAAAGAAATTAAAATATTTTGTTTTCAATGCACAAAATTCACACTTGAATACCGTTTCATTAGCGGAGTTCATTATTTGCTGCAAATAGTTTTTGCCAAAAAATAAGCATCCGATATACTATTGCATTTATGCAATGCTAAATCGGTGCAGTTTTATACAAATTATATGGTGTTCTTTGCACGTGGATTGGCACTCATGGATCTACTGCGCTGAATAAGATAAAATGGCATACAGAGGAGGAAGGCAAGATTTCCGTTTGCTTACACTTCCCAAGATAGAGATAGATAGGCAAGAGTTTCATAGAGAAAACCTACTGTCCATAGAATGGCTACTTGTGTGAAGTTAAATTTTCGAAATTTAAACGCTAGACACAAACCAGAGCTAGAGGGTGGCGATGGCAGGATGGATGGTAGTCTGCACGTTGACTACAAACCCAAAAACAGACCTGGGTTCAACCCCAGTTTCAGACTAAAATTTTAAAATAAAAATAAACATTTCGCATTTTTCTGATGTGCATTGTGTGTCTTTGTGTGTCTGTTGTTGTCCGAAGGTTTCAGTGGCGAAGGCATAGTCACTGGTCACTGAACAATACCGAAGCTTCAGCACTGCAACGAGTATAAACAAAGAACGTGCGAAAGCAGAGCTGCAAAAATAATTAATTAAGCTTCATCTCCTTTCATTTCTCCTACTATCCCTTTCCCATAGTTCCAGCACAATGCACCGCATGTGTAGGGGATCATCTCCTGAGTGCTGGTGCAAGATAAAAAAAAATTGCTGTACCGTGCTCTGTTATCATGTTAAAAGAGATCTATTAAACATGAAAAATTGAGAGGTACGCATTCCAAATGGAACTGTGCTTCTGTTTTTGGATCTAATTGACACAAATTAAAGAAGCAAGCAAAAGGCCATCCAATGCCTTTCTCAAAAATATAAACTTGTTTCCTCAAATCTTGTTATTTTTACAAATATTAAATGCCAATTTCTGTGGAAGATTAATCCAGGAAAATTAAGAAGGATGGGCAGAAATGGCCAAAACATTTCATAGAAGCATTTTTGAGAAAGAAAAAAATAATTTTTACTGAAATTTAAGATTTGGAATTTCTCCGGAAAGTGCTCTGGGCTCTCCTCCTAATGTCACTCCCAATGTTGAGTCTGCTACGGTGTTTTCTCACCCTAAAATGGCCCGTGAGGATATAAAACTTATTTTTGTTAAAAGACATGACAGCTTCGAGACTCTATCCTGGTTGTACATTCCAAACATCAGCTTAGGCTGCCTCATCACGGAGAGATCGAGCTAGAGGTGTTCCCTGGCATTCCTGATCTCCATCCGTATATTATCCCAGATTCTATTCGCTTCCAAACGTCAAAAGGTTTCGGACCGACAATGGTTGTTCTCGCTCTCTTCTGGCCAGCTCATCTGGCCTCCATTTGCCCTCCACACTAACGTGTCGAGCAACCTCCTCACAGCCTTGCCTATGAAACTAGCGAATCATAAGTACGATCGTGGCTCTATTAATTCATATACTAGTACTTTTACGGACAGTCAGTATAATTTAAACCGATAGGTCATGTGGGAAACCTGATACAGACATCGTGTTGACTGCCCTACCGTTAATAAAAGTTAAGTTCGTTCAATGACTGTGCGATATCTTTTTTGTTTCATATACCATGTTTTATAGCTCAAAAACCGACAAAGTAAGGCGCTTTTGTTACTTGTTGTTCTTCATAAATCAACGGTTGCAATGTTAAAGGCACCAAACACTGAACACCGCTATTGCAGCAAGAAACGTTCATCACACAAAATAAAATTAAAAAAATTATAATGAAATTACATTTGTTTAAAGCACAATAATATTGTTTTATTTTAGTTTTTTTACACCGACATACAGGCGTATTTGCATAAAAGCAAAATTTATTTGTATGAAATGCAAATAACAACGAATACGACTGCTGCCACATCAGCTGTTGCTATCTGAGGCACAATGGCGCTACATTATGAATATGATTAGCAAATAATAACTGTTGTTTTCCTTTTTTTGAATTTGTGAGCTTGTATTTATTTGCTTCAATTAATTTATAATCAGGTAGCGATGACTAGGGAAAAAATTTAAAGAAAGTTGTAAATTACGCTGACAAACACTATAAAAACTGCTTTTGCGAATGCCGCTGCACCTTCATCATCATCAGTGTTATTGTGCTTAGTTCACTGCAAAATATATAGTACTTGATGTAAATCTTTTGCTTTTTATACACATTATTTCAATGTAAATATAATACGAGAATTGTGTGAAGCATCATAAATAGAATACGAGAATTATAGGATGCATCATCCCTGTTGTATGTTAAACGTGGCAATGAAGCTATAATTTACAACAACAAGAATAACTATTGCTTGTTCATTTTTAATCAAGCACATGTCTGTTCAATTGCCTGCTCAATTTTTGGGCTTATAGTACGAGTCATATGATTTTTACATGTTTTGTCGCTCATGCTGGATATCACGGCTCCTATTCGTGAACGCAACTTGAAATTAGTGACAATTACAAATACTAAGAAAGAAACTAAATGCCAGAAGAGGTATTTTTTCCACTCTTTGTCGCAATCCTTGAATTATTAGACCACCCCTAAATTTTTTTCAAAAATTTTTTTTCAATAACAGTGGTCGTGTAGTGCAAATTGCACTCTGTAGCTATAACAACCGAAGCTACAACCCTTATCTTCGGCTTTTAAGTTGTATTAAAATCGAACGAAAGCATGAAACTTCATGATTGATTGTGCTTGGAATTACCCATAACCAATTCTCAACAAAACTAATAAGAATTGTGAGTCTGATTATCAAATATCTGAAATAAGGAAGGAATATGGAAATACTTATCCTTCCCCTATTCTCATTTCTTTTCTTCTCGCGCTACAACATTTGAAAAGATTTTTGAAATTTCCAAAAATACAATGCCGCAATATTGCTATTTCCCACTGTACAACTAACAAAACATTGCTTTCAGATGGACAATTTTTTTTATAAAATTATAATTTCTACAAACTAATAATATTTTTATATTGACGACGTGCATTTATAAAAACCTGTAATGATATGTTTGGTGATTTTTAGGGTCATGTAAATTGTTAATGCATTAATATTCATTTCACATTAATATGCAAAACACCAGAATAAACAAAGATTTATTTCAATATTTATTTTTTCATTTTTATAAATATTTATAGGCTTCTCAATGTCAATAGCGATGGCTGAAGTAGTCTGCACATTGACTAGAAAACCAAAACAGATCTGGGTTCAACCGCAGTTTCAGACTAAAATTATAAAAAAAAAAAAAAAAAACTTCTCGCATTTTTCTGGTGTGTCTTTGCGTGTCAGTTGTTGTCGGAAGGTTTCAGTGGCGAAGGCATAGTCACTGGTCACTGAACAATACCGGCTTCAGCTGATAGGAATCCACAATCGCATCAGAACGCCCAACTTCGTCGGTATTGTGTAGCACCGGCAAAGTAAAATAATAATAAAAATTACTTTATATATGATTCTAATTTTAAAATTCAGTTAATATGAAATTAAAATGACTACTAAACCGAAGCTTCAGCACTGCTCTAAACAAAGAACGTGCAAAAGCAGAGCTGTTAAATAATTAATTAAGCTTCACCTCCTGTCGTTTCTCTAACTATACCTTTTCTATAGTTCCAGCACAATGCATCGCATGTGTAGGGGTCATCTCCTAAGTGCAGGTCCCAAATAAAAAAAAAATAAAACTGCCGATTCAATCGGCAATTCAGTTGAACTATATACATATATATATATATTTGGTACATTAAAGATATACGTGAAGCTGTGTTTAGGAACCATTTGTATTCATTATTTTACTTTGCCGATGATGATACATAATGACGACGAAGGAGAACGCTCTCATGTTATTTGCGGATTAGTATCAGCTGAATTCGGCACTTATAAAATCGGCAAATTTTATGTACATTTTGTAGTTTTTTTTTCTCAATAATTTTATTGAAAATCATTGCGCTTATTCTTTCCACTCACATTACTTCAAAATTCTGCCAGCCATAAAACTGCAAAACATTTTTGGCCACCTATGTAATGCATTGTTGTATAGATAAATTGTGGCAGGAACGTGGTACGAATGCTCGAGTATATGCTGCGCAACATAACTATAGCCGCATTTACTTTTCTGTATCAAATGTTTGTTAGAGCATTGAATTATAAAGGCGACTGTACATTTCGCGACTTCTATAACGGTACTATTAAATTTAGAAATACAAACAAGTTTTCATCTTTAAATTACTTATCAATGATGAGTCATACAATTTTTTTAGTTTCATAACTATAGACGCAGTGCTTAAACACAGTTAGAAACCAAGAGTATCATATCTAATTTTAAACTATTTAAATTGAAAAGTAAATTTTGTTAACTTTGAAAGAAAATGCCGCGCGCTACTTACCTTACTGATAAAGAAAAAGGGAAACTTGGAAACTTTTTTGGAAACTTGGATGAGTTTTAGGTAAATCGGGCGAAAAATCAATAGATCGGACAAAGTTATCAGAAATTTTGCAAAAAATCAAAATGGATATGGTAAAAAGAAAACTGGAGGTCCGAAAAATAAGCTATCGGAGAGAGAAAAGCGTAGAATTATCAGTATTGCTAGCAATTCAATGAAAAGTCTTTCAAACATTGCTAATGAGTGTGGCTTAAAAGTTTCGAAATCTACCATTAGTAGAGCAATAAAATAGTCTGGAAAACTGAAAAGGCAAAAACTTATGACAATGACAAAACTCTTACCTCGCCAGAAACTGACCCGGTTGGAATTTGCAAAGAAAAATTTTCAAACCATTTGGAGAAAGGTAAAGTTAATGATCATTTGGTTACTTCTGGTAACAAGTTTTTTTTAAATACTTTAGGTGATTTTTTCTGATGAGAAAAAGTTTAACCTCGATGGTCCAGATGGTTTTAATAGCTATTGGCGAGATATGCGTAAGGAACCACGATATTTCTCAAAACGAAATTTCGGTGGCGGTTCATTAATGGTCTGGGGGAGCATTTTGCAGCAATGGTATGCTTGATTTGGCGTTTCCCAGCTCTCGAAAGAGTTCGCTGGAGTATACAAATATTTTGGAAGACAAACTGATCACATTTTGGGAAGACTACAACAGCGCAGACTTTGTTTTCCAACAAGACAACGCTCCAGTGCATAAAAGCCGACATACGCAAGAATGGCTGCGCTCCAGAAATATTGAAACTATTGACTGGCCCGCGTGTTCGCCGGATCAAAACCCAATCGAAAACCAAAGTGTAAAGTTCAACTTTTTTAATTCACAGGATTAACGATCTTTTCAGAAAATAAAAAATTAAAATTCACACTGTTTAATATTATTGAATGAATTTTTTTTTTTTGATATATATTTATTAAGCCTGAGGTCTTTTTTTTTATTTTATTTTGTTTTTTATTATTTCGATATTTCGTTAATAAAAAAAAAAAAAAAAAAAAAAAAATATTTTTATATTTCAAAGAATTATAATTAATTATTATTATTCCTGATGATGTTAACAAGCTGTTAACGAAATATCGAATAATAAAAAACAAAATAAAATAAAAAAAAGACCTCAGGCTTAATAAAAATATATTAAAAAAATATAATAAAAAAGGTCAATTAATAATATAATTAAAAATTATTGAATGAATAAAATAATAAATTTCATAAAAGCAAAAGTCTACATACGATACAGTGTAAAAGCTTTGGGGTAATTTGGAAAATATTTAATAGATTGTATGGACTTTTTTGCATCTTAAACTTCTTGAAACCTTTTAGGCATCGAAAAAAAATAGATTTTTTGCTAATTTCTGGGGAAATATATCCCTCTCGTCTTTTAAAATCATTTTCAAGTGAGAAGTGGAGGAAGCCTTTCTATATCTAAGTTTCTGTTTTAAATGAGTTCATAAATGTGCCCTGTTAAATACTTACAAGTAAGAATTTTCAAAAATTTTACTTTACTTATAAAATAAAGATCAGATTAAAAGAAATCTTTAAATCTTATGTAGAGTTTTGTGACTAAGTGTATAAATATATTTATATAAATCGATGGTATATACAAAGAACAGATACTTTGGGGACTTTGTCTCATAACATTTTGAATTATCGTGACCACCTTGAACTGAAAAGCAGCAATAGAGAAAATAAAAGTAATTATTTATTAAAGATTTAATGAACAATTTATTGCTCAAAATTTAAAAAAGCAAAACCTAAAATAAGTAATAAATTGGAATAAAAATATTCCGGTATATGATGAAAATCGTTTTCGGCGTTAAAACGTTTTGTAATCGACAAATAGTGTGATGAATTTGTATGTGACGATTTGTTGTGACGATTTCATAATCCATCTTGTTTCATTGAAAAAAAATGCGTTTTTAACATGTGATACATTTCGATAATGCCAGTTTAAATTCGTTTTCAAATCGTTTAATTTTACTTGAACAAAATGTATATTTCATACAGAAAAAGTAAAAAAATAATTAAAAAATGATAATAAATCCGTCCTTATTTAAACGAAAATATTCAACAAATCTATTTAAATAAATACTAGTTAATATAGAAGTGAAATTTAAAAATTTAAATACCCACATTTCATCTGGCAAATTTTAGGGTACCGATTTATCTCTTAAACGTTTTCTTAGAATATTTTCGCTATTCGTCCTATTATTTTCTTCCAAGAGAATTAGCGAAACCGCAGCAAAAAAAAGGCATTTTATATATAATAATTATAAAATATCTTGATATAAACTTCATTTTGTTATTTTGTTTAAATATTTTACAAACGTCACTCACATGCACATATATGTTTACATATTTTACAGTTGTATTATTAGATTTTATACAGTTGTATTTAGAGAAGATATGTGGAAACGAAACAAATCTGGAATATTAAATCGATCGAAATTCATTACACTACTGTCGATTTGAAAAGACGATTTACTTTTCAAATCGATCGATTTCCATCACATACCTGATTATTTTATTATACATTTATTAACAAGTTCTTTTTTTTCGGAATACAATATTTAAATACTAAAATAGAAGCAATAAAAAATTATTTAAAACAGCAACAATTCAAGCTTCCTGATGTATCACTTTTTAACAGGAAATAGAGGGAAATAATAATAAAAAAAAAAAACTTTAACTACTCATACTTGCCGCCTATAAATCAAAACACTTAAATATTCGTACCGCCATGTGAATGCAGTGGTAATGGAGATGGCACAAATTGTTGCTTCGCAGCGTGAACACGTACACACACGCACAAGTATTTACATTCAGTGGTAAACTGTGTTGTCAACTGCTGGCATTTTTTTTTATATGACTTTTAGAGAAAAAAAAGAATAAAAATACAAAACAACATCGCACAAAACCAAAAGCATTTTTAAAAGTATAAATAAATAAAACACATGTGTTGCTTTTAAAAAAATATATATAATAAATATTTAATAATGGCAAACTTGTAACTTCCTTCTCAACTTTTTGTTCATTTGGTTCGTGAGCTGCTGCTAACGAACGTTGCATTTACATAGTGCATACGAGGTTCACTATTCACTGGCAACTACTATTTGCTTCAAAATTAATAATCTACAAAATTTAGTGCAGAGATTTTCTTCACCTAAAAATTCTTGGGATTTATTGGAAAATTCATTTGTATCGTTTTACTCCCCAAATTGTGTTCTTTCGCTACCCTCGTAATATTTTTTAAAGTAAATACACTATTGCTAGACTTGCCACAACAAAAAAAAACAATAACAAAATTTTAACTAAATTATATGTTTCATAAACTCATATTTTTTCTCTGCACTTTTTGTACAAAAAAAAATTCTTGTAAATGTATGCAAATGATTTGTTAAATTCCTAAATGTTACTTTTGTGGTCTACCGAGAATAATAACAAAAACAAAACACGACTAAAATGTGCATGCAACGTTAATAGTTGTGCTTAAAAAAAAAAAAAAAGGCAGATTTCACTTGCTCAAAATGTATGACTATTTTCAACGCAATGTTTTGCGTAAAAAAGCACAAATAATTTTTAAAAGTTGAAAAGAATTTTTATATTTAATAAAGGTCATGTTAGTTGTTAGTTGGTTAATTCTCTACCCCGTATATCGTGGGGTCGAACTAGAGATGGAATTGGGTGCGAAATCAAGCACGAACTTGCACGCTCGAGCTCATGCAAAGCAAAAAGCTACTCATAAACGATGCCTTTTTTTTCGCATCACCTTCATACATCATGTGCTCACGTGAGTGGAAAAAAATTTCATCACGATCACGGAAACTCACGGTCAGGTAGTTGTCATAAAAAAAGATAAAAGATATGCGCAAACTGTAATGGTAATTTAGATAATTGCTCGTCAAATCTAGTGATTTTGAAAGTGATTTAGCGAGAGCAAAAGTGTTTTAGCAATTAGCGGGAAATCTAGCGATGCGTTTTGGATGCGGAGGTTGAAAGAATGTTTTGTCAATCAAAAAAATAAGATAGAAAATTAATGATGTAGTCAATTTAATTATACTTATCAAAATTTCTAAAACTCTTGTTTCTGTTCATATTAAGAGGCGGTCTAAAATTAAACCAAAAATGCTGTCACGAAGAATATGTAGTTCCAGAGAGTGTCTTGGGATGTGTTAGTGCTGCTTATGAAAATCAAATACCCATTTTTTTCCTATACCAAACAGTTCCTTTAGCGGTTTATCGTCAAAATTTTGAGAAAAAAATTGCGCAAGCATGCTGTCCATGCACGATCTTGTGTAAGGAACCCAGAAAGACTCACAATCATGCGTGAATTATGCGTGCTCACGCTAATCATGTGAGCCATGTGCATTTCTAATTCCAGCTTCACTCATCATATTGTTGTCTGATGGAGATTATTTTCGATTAAATTATTATTGTGGATTTAATTGAATTAATTTTCAATTAAATTTTTAATAATGTTAATTAAAAATTTATTAAAAATAAAAATATTATTAAAAATTTAATTAAATATATTGTAAATTTCCAAAAATATTTTTAATTGAAAAATATATTATTCCAACTAAAGTTGTTAATTAAAAATGAAAATGTAACATTTTTTGCGGTGCATCATGTTGGGTTTTATCATCAGTGATAAAAAGTATCTTTTCTGTTGCTTCAACCCGGTTGTTTTTAAGGGCAGTAACAATAAGGCAACTATTCTGACAGGTGGTGACAAACAAATCAGAGTTGACGTATTAATTTTTTTTTTATCTGGTACCAGCACATTAGATTTTTAAAAAATTTTTGCGTAAAAAACCACAAATAATTTTTAAAAATTGAAAAGAATTTTTTTTTCTTTTATCTGGGACCAGCCTCCTACACATGCGAAGCATTGAGCTTCAACTATAGGAAAGGGATAGTAGGAGAAACGACAGGAGGTGAAGCTTAATTAATTATTTTACAGCTCTGCTTTTGCACGTTCTTATTTTTTATATTCGTAGCAGTGCTGAAGCTTTAGTAGCCATTTTTTTTATTATTAATTTACTTCGCCGGTGCTAAACAATACCGACGAAGGAGGGCGTTCTGATGTGATTGTGGATTGCTATCAGCTGAAGCCGGTATTGTTCAGTGACCAGTGACTACGCCTTCGCTGCTGAAACCTTCCGACAACAGCTGACACACAAAGACACGAAAATGCACATCAGAAAATTGCGAGATGTTTTTTTTTTTTATAATTTTAATCTGAAACTGGAGTTGAACCCAGGTCTGTTTTGGTTGTGTAGTCGTTTTGCGTCGTGCCATCGCCACCCTCAATTAATTAATTTATTTTATTTCTTATTTTTGGCCTTCGATAATGTACAACAGAATATATGTTATACCTGGAATAGGGTTTGAACCCACAACCTCGTTTATTTTCATATTGATCATAATTTGTTTTTCGCACAAGAAAAACATTTTTATATAGACTTAAGCAACTGTTCAAGTCTTCAAAGGGACTTAATATTTCTTTACAAAAATTTATCTTAATTTAAATTTGTTAAAATAACAAGTATTCATTCTCAGTTATTTTCACATACAACAGTAAGCAAACAAACATAACTATGTATTTACATTAACGTTATATAAGCTTTGAAAGACATGCAGCCATGCATTCAGGAAGCTACAGATTTATTAGTAAACCGAACACACACACACACACACACATAGACACACACACGCAATATATATTTGCAGGCAAATATAATTCATAAAGAACACAAATTTCATATTTTCAAATTTATACTTGAGTCACTATCAATCATTTCTCGTAATCGTTTCGGGCTCAATATGTCCTTTTTAATGATTAATATCAATTTAAGTATTTACGCAAGAATATTATCCATTGCAAGTAGATTTCATGTACCAATGGACTTATTTCTCTTATAGACGTTGGCATTGCATTCAATACCACCGGTGGATAGAGTGTAATTTATAGCACAATTGCGTTGTTTCATTTATTCGTACGTTTTGCAAAAGTCTATTGAAATGTAGGATCATCTGCATATGTATATGTACACATTCAATATTTACCTTACAAAATCTATTAAAAGGTCCAATTTCTAATAATAAATCAGGTAATAAATTTTTTCATTGTATCAATGAATAATGTTTTGTTAGTTTCAGCATTATTGTGTTTTTTGAACAAAATTTTTTTATTAAAATAATGAAACGGTTTATAAACGGTCATTAAATTCGCTTCATTATAATAATAAATCTTTTCATTAGTACAATGATGGCGCTGATGGCGAGTAGTCAGCGTGTTGGCCCATGTTCGATTCCCAGCCAGGTCAAATCAGAAAAAAGTTTTGTCTGAGTTTTCTGTGCTACAGCACCCTCCTTCGTCGGTATTTGAGCAATAAAACGTCGTCAAAGTAAAATAATTATTAAAATGGCACCATTAGCTTAAAAAAAATAATGCGTCAAAAACAACATCAGAGACGCCGCCACTTTGCTTTATAATTAACACGCAACGGCAGAGTTGTGCAAGAATGAACAAGCTCTATCTTCCTACCACTTTCAACACCTGTCTATTCTCTACACTATCCCTCTTTCTAGTGCCAGTGCAATGCATTGCATAGGTAGGGGATAGCCCCTGAGCACTGGTCAAAAAAAAAATAAAAAAAATTTAGATTTTTATTACATAAATGAAATTTTGCTGTCTCAGCTCTTCTTAAAATCTTCAGTAAATTAAATCTTTCATTGTACACTGAAAAAAATTCTCTAATAAAATAATGAAGCGACGTATAAAAGTTCTCTGCTTTTCATAAGTTTTTCTTAGTTCATTATATCAAAGAATATATTTTCGTAGCCGCCTATAAACGATTTTCATTTTTAATAGACTTGATGAAATAGAAATAAGTACGTTGCTTGAATTTGTTTGCACTTAATGTATACGACTTGCCAAAGCTAATTAAATTAGCACTTATTTTGCGTAAAAAAATTTCATTTTTCTAATATATTTTTTTATCTTTGGCTTTCTTTTTTTTAAATATTTTTGTTATTTTATAATTTTTAAAAATACTATTTAATAGTGTCATAAATGCAATGAAAGTATTTCATCAATACAATGAAATATTCGTCGTATGAAGTAATACATTTACGTTTAGTTTTTTACTTAGTTTTTTTATTGTTTGTATATTCGAAAATTCTCAAAGATTTGTTCGTTTGTTTTTATATAAACATGTGCAATTTGTTTTAGCTTGTTCCAGCAATTTGTTTCAAGGTCTACTTATGAGTGGGTATAAGCACCAACAAAAGTTACATATAGACTAGTCTGGCGAAACAAGAAATATACATACGAGTATATACGTACGTAAGTAAATTTATTATTTTATATAAAGAATAATTCACTCCATTGATGAAATACCTTCATCGCATTTATGACAACAATAATCTTTCATATATGAACGTTTCCATCAATTTTATGAATCAATTTCATTTATGTATGTAATACCAATTATGAGTCTGAACACAATATTTGCGGTGCGGTGCGGTGCGATTTTTCGTTGCGTAAGAGAAAAATAAACATAATACAACGGAAGACGGCGACGGTAATACTTGTCATTGTTTGTTTACATTTCTATTAATTTATTCGTGTATACATTTTTATAAAATTTTTTTAAAAAATTACTGTTTGTGTTAAATATTTTGCAATGGCAGTAAATGAAAAAGTTGAAGCTATTAAAAAAATTGTTAATTTGGTAGAAGCCAAGTTTGATTTATGTGCGGAATTAGAAACAATAATGTCGTGAACATCGCCATTATTCAAAAACTATGGCAACATCAGAAAGAGAAAGAGTATAAAAAAATTGACAGAATAAGAAAGTCCGCAATGAAAATAAAATAGATTTTAAGTTTATGGCGTTCCGCACTGCGTATGAAAAACCGCACCGCAATAAATTATCGTTACATTGTGTTCGGACTCTATATCGGGTGTCTGGTGGCAAATTTATATTTTTAAATACGATTATTTCAAAAAGTAATAAACGGTGCGTGCGGAGGGAGGGTGGCGCCGTTGGAATTATCGATTGTGCGGATTTGTCAGTCACGATGTCGCAGTGGTCGTTCAGTGATTATCACGCGTTCGCTGTGGAGACATGTTTTTTAAGAGTAATGATTCTTACTTAATTGCTCGTCGACAATTTTGTTCAAAGTTCGAATAAGTGATGGACCGAGTGTAAATTAAATTCGTTCGTGGGTGCAGAGATTCCAAGCAACTGCTGCGGCTATGAATGCCCCACGGCCAGGGCCCAGTCGATCTTTAAGCACTCCCGAAAACATTGAACTGGTTGAAAGCAGTTGAGGTGAAAATCCGCGACTTTTAATACGGAAAAGAGCAGCCACACTGGGACTTGCAAGAGCGGTTATTCATGAAATTTTAAAAAAAGACCTGAAGAATCTGGATGACATACTCTTTAAAAAATAAAATCCGCATTTCCATTCTATCGTGCAATGCTCGTAATAAAACTTTGTGTCAATTGTTACGTTTTTCATTTAAGTTTGAAAATATAAATCTGCTAACAGACACCCTATCAATGACAAATTTATATTTTTATATTTTTTTCCGTCTTCGACCAGTGCTCAGGGAATGTCCCTTTCCCTGGCGTCTGCAATGCATTGCATTGTTTCATTTTAACTAAAGAAATAGTTTCATTGCATTTATTAAACATGCTGCCAAATGTAATGAAACATTTTTCTTTGCTCCAATGAAGGCCATCTTTGGGAGACTTTTAATGATAACTTTTCATTGCATTAATGTAAAAATTCCGGTTTTTTCAGTGTACTAATGAATATATTTATTAATATATTGCACAACATTGAATGAATGTGTTTCCATGACTAAGTAAATAATTTTTTTCGAGTGTACTTAGCAAAAATATATAAATAGACTTTCTACGGAAAACTTGATTTTGTATAATAAAAAATTTTAAAAATTTTGTACAACTTATTGGAATGCCAGTTAGTTGTCTTTTGTAGTAGAGATACATTCTTCCTCTAGCGGAGACCAAATACTTTTGAAAGCGGAAAGAAACAATAAAAACGTCTATAAAAATCTATTCCTTAGTGAAGCGTGCCTCAGATTCGTTACAGCTGGTAATACTTTTGCATTTTTCTTTATTAAAGTGTTCGTAATTGGAGTCCTTTGGCAGCACACAGGATGTAAAACAGTACTGTGTACAAGTGTACACAGTCACTGGTATTTGTTTATCAACTTGTAGCTTTTATTAAGTACACACAGAGTATATAAATTTAAAGAAGATTTATTTTATTCATACACATACACATGCATGCCATTCTATTTACCTTACAGGATTCATTTCTATGATTGTTTGTAAATTTCTATATTGCAACGTCTGTCGGTATTTATTTTGTAAAAGTATTTTTTGCTCTGAAATAGAGAATTTTACACCTTTTGATAATAAAGAATATCCCCAATATGAAAGCAAGATTTATTTTTATTTTTAATCTTAATATTTGTTGGTAATTTGCTTATGGAATCTTAAAGTGAAATGCATTAACCACAGACTCTAAGGACTGCACAGGTGGTTGGCTGCAATTATCGCCTTGCAGTCGGCAAAATAATGATTTTGAGGAATCGTAAAGAAGACGTGGGCTGAAGAACAACTCACGCGACAGTTGTAATTATTATTTATGTGTGGTCTGACTTGTGCATGCTGATTGGCCTACTAAAGTTTTGCATCTCGCTTACAGTGTTTGATTGATTTACCACAACTACGTACGTAACTGCATCGGTTACGGTTCTTTGTGAATTTTCCTTATTAACCACGTTGCTACTTCTTATGCATGAAAGCATAGATCGCTTTTAGTCAGTCACAAAAACAATTACAAATTCACTGTTAATAATATTTTGTAAATAAATAAATGAAATAACTTCTGAGGAGCAGAGGTTATACAGGGTGGCACAGAATGAGCAAAATTTTTTTTTTTTATCTTGGACCAGTGCTCAGGGGCTATCACCTACATATGCAATGCATTGCACTGGAACTAGAGAGAGGGATAGGGTAGAGAATAGACAGATGGTGAAAGGGGTAGGAAGCTAGAGCTTAATTCTTGCACAACTCTGCAGTTGCGTGTTAATTATAAAGCAAAGTTGTGGCGTCTCTGATGTTTTTCTGACGCATTGTTTTTGAGCTAATGGAGCCACTTTATTTATTATTTTACTTCGCCGACGTTTTATTGTTCAAATACCGACGAAGGAGGTTGCTGTAGCACCCTGATTTGACCCGGCTGGGAATCGAACCTGGGTCTTTCTGGTTGCAGAGCCAACACGCTGACTACTCGTTTTTAGATGTATTAATTGAGAGAAGAGATCAGTATTTAATAATAGATTGGTATCATAAAGCTAAATCCTCGGATAGAATAATAAATTATTTTTCAAAACATCCGAAGGGAGTTAGAATGAATACGGCAGGAAATTTAATTGACAGAGTTTTGAAACTTAGTAGTAGTCAATTTCATAAGAAAAATAAGGATATAATTATAAATATATTAAGGGAAAATGATTTTCCAATACGAGTTATTCATAAATTATTGCAAAAATACGGTAATCGGGATAATATTAATGGGAATAGGAATATAAACCGAAAATTTATAAATCTACTACATATATATTCAATATGTCGGAACAACTTGTAAGATCGAAAATATTTAATACGGAAAAATATAGAATAACATATAAAACATATAATACTTTAGGAAAATTATTTAATAAAATGAAAGATAGAGTTAAAAACACAGAATTATCTAATTTAGTATACGGGATACCTGTGTGAAGAAAATAATTTAGAAAGTTGTAATAAAGTAAATGTAGGAACAACAAAAAACAAACTTAAAACTAGATTAGCAGGACATAAGTCAGATCAAAAATACAGACATATAAATACACAAAATAACAACAGCATTAACTACACATTGTGCAACATTAAATCATTATCCAAAATTTGAAGACACAACTATATTAGAGAAAGAAACTAATTATAAACGACGTTTTTTGTTGCAACTGTTACAGATAATTAAAATACCTGCGGACAATAGAATAAACTATAAAACAGATAGTAGATAATTTATTACAAAATTATAGATATTTAGTTAATACAATTTAGATTTAGATTATGTATTATATATACAATATTTTTATGCAAAAAATAGAGTTAATAATAGATAGTCAAAGATCATTTATTAAATAATTTTTAATAATTATTTTCTATTGCTGTTATAGTTATATGTTATTATTACATTGTAGAAATATGTTATTTTACATACATGTATACTTATATGTACAAAAGAATATAATTTTGAAAACATGTTTATTTATGTATACATGTACATACATTTATACATGTATATAAAGAATATTTTTAATATTAATGACAAAAAAATTTTCATTTCCTTTCAAAAATATTTTTTTTTAAATAAGAAAAAGAAAATATTTTTGTTAATACAAATTATAATTTCCTGATGATGCTACCTATTTGGTAGCGAAATATTGAAAAATAAATAATTGTTAAAAACGTTTCATTAAAAAAACCATCGCTCAAAAATAAATATAATTAAATTAATTAATATAATTTAATTAATTAATTAATCCTCAGTTATTGAGTTGCTTTTGTAATAAAATGCTTTATGATATTTTTCATACTGTATGAGAATATCTTAGGGCATGTAATAATAAATTTCACATATACAAAGGGAAGGAAGCACAATTAAAATCATATATATGAATGGATATTCCCAAAATAAATTCAGTTAATATAATATAATTAAAAAAAAATTTTTTTTTTAATACAGTCGAACTTCCCTATAACGAATTCTACTCTATAACAAATAAAATTCGTGAACACAACATTTTTGTGAGTATTTTCATACATTTTGATCTCCCTAAAACGAACTTCCCTATAGCGAAGTTCTCTCTGTAACGTACAATTTTTTAAGACCTAAATAGAATTTTTCACACTAAATAATCTCTCTATTGCGAAGTTTTTAGCAATCGAATTTTTGCATCAATTTAGTCACAAATGTATGTATGTATTAATAAAAAAAAATTAATGTGTTCATGTAAAAACAATTTTTTTTGTCTTAATAAATATATTTTCTACATAAAAAAAATGTACTCAAAATTTTCTGCAGTTTCTCTATAACGAATTTTCTCTATAACGTAGAAATTTGACGGTCCCCAACTGCTACGTTATAGAGAAGTTCGACTGCACAGTATATTATTGGGGAATTTTTTGCAATTAGCTTTGAAAAATTATATCCTCTAAGTGATGTCCATTCTCTGCTTCGTACATACGTGCTCTTTTTAGCATAGCCGTGATAGTCCAAGATGTGTGGAACGCATCCTTGTTGAAGTTGATGGACTGTGCTGCATGCTCTCTGTGTATACGTTGAATATTTCCAATCAAATGGTTTATTGCTGACGCTGTGGGTGCAATGCGCACATTAAAATTATGACAATATGCACGCTATGTCAACACAATAGACTGTTGGTTTGAAAAATAAAATTCAATTATTTTTGTACGTTGTTCGATCGTGTAATGATTCATAAGTAATTCCCCAAGTCTTCTTCACAAAATGCTTGGAAAAAAAAGTAAAAATAATAATTAAACAAGTTATAAAGAATTCAAATCATATAGCTCATTCAGCGTCACCCTATATATCGTAACGCGCAAAAAAATTTAACCAGTACTACTTCGCGGCCAATTGTGCTCTGAGGAACCAATTGAATAAAATTGGTCGCTCTGAGACCAACAACTGTCGATTTTGCGAAATTGAAACTGACACCTCATGACGCATTCTTTGCGAGTGTCTTGCACTCGGCAGACAGAGATTTTGGCATGTGGATGGAGTTGCGGTGCCTCCACACAAGATGTGGAATACCAGATGCTCAGATTCCTTAAAAGCTTAAGAATGGGAGTCTAATATGACGGGATTTGAACAATAGATCTTCTTGGTCACGGTGCTTCCGGTACCAATAATAAAAATATTAATAATGCCTTCGACACTGAAATCTCTGAGGGTGGCGATGGCTGAATCAGTCTGCACGTTGACTACAAAACCAAAACGGACCTAGGTTCAACCTCAGTTTCAGACTAAAATTATAAAAAAAAAAAAAAAAAAAAAAAAAAAATGTGCATTTAGTAGTGTGTCTTTGTGTGCCAGTTGTTGTCGGAATCCACAATCGCTTCAGAACGCCCTCCTTCGATAGAATAAAAGCTTTCGTAAACTAGTTTTTTGCTTGCTATTTAAGAAAGAAAACTTTTATTTTATTATTCAGTCATATTTGTTTATTAAACATATTGGTGCATACATAAATAAATAAAAAAAATTCTACTAACTAAATATATCAGGATTAATCGAAAAGACGATTTTCAATAGAAGGTACCACGCCTACTTGTCCTATCCCTCCCAGTTTTTACTGATGATTTGTTTTAACTACAAAGTCATTTGGACCATATTCAGAAACTTAGACTCCAACCGTTCGCAAGAGGGTGGCGATGGCACGATGGATGGTAGTCTGCACGTTGACTACGAATCCAAAAACAGACCTGGGTTCAACCACAGTTTCAGACAAAAATTTTAAAGTAAAAATAAACATCTCGCATTATTCTGATGTGAATTGTGTGCCTTTGTGTGTCAGTTGTTGTCGGAAGGTTTCAGTGGCGAAGGCATAGTCACTGGTCACTGAACAATACCGGCTTCAGCTGATAGCAATCCACAATCGCATCAGAACGCCCTCCTTCGTCGGTATTGTGTAGCACCGGCGAAGTAAAACAATAATAAAAATGGCTACTGAACCGAAGCTTCAGCACTGCTAAAAGTATAAACAAAGAACGTGCGAAAGCAGAGCTGCAAAAATAAGTAAGCTTCACCCCTGTCGTTTCTCCTACTATCCCTTTCCTAAAGTTCCAGCACAATGCTTCGCATGTGTAGAAGTCATCTCCTGAGTGCTGGTCCCAGATAAAAAAAAAAAAGAAAAGATATACAAAAATAAATATTTTCTTTTTATGGGCGTAGCAACGCCCAGGTGGAATTGTTGAATTTTATACAGTTCATTCCACATACCAGGGATACCAGGGAAAATTTCAAGAAGCACACATACATACATACAAACATGTCATTTTTATATATAAAGATTGTAACCATATGTTTTTATTCTATGACAAAGCACAAAAATCGTTTAAATTTTAAAACAAATTTCGAATCGAATGCCTCGATCTGACTATTCGATACGAAAGCTCATTCGATTACGAATACGGCGATTTGGCCCCAGTTTAACTTTTTTAAATAATTTTCTCTCTGTCCGCATAAATAAATAATAAATAATGCAACATAAACAATTTTAACGTCTTCGCACAATTTATAGTATTTTCAATTTTATTTAGAGAACAAACATCCTTAACATTTATTCCTCTGAAAACTCAATTTAATGCAATTATTTAAAATGAAAACACACACACGTCCTCTAAAAATTTAGAAAAAAAAAAAGAAAACATTATTAAGTTAACAATTTCAATTTATTTACGATAAATTATGTTTTTTTTTCTTCTCTCTCTCTTCAGCAATAAATTTGAAGCTACAAATTGAAGGAATTTTATAATAAAATCACGATGTCAAATTACATCTTGCAATGTACATTTTTATTTATGCATAAAAAGAAATGTTTGTGCGAGTTTTCCAGTTATGCATTTATCGAATATATAAAAATATATAACACACACACACACACACACACACACACATACACATGAATATATATTATAGACACACATTCCAACTAAATCATATGCAAAAGCACATTTCGACAACTTATACCTGGTGGTTGCCTTGAAAAAAAAAAATAAAAAAATAAACGAAATTTTTTGCTTCATCCTGGCAAAAAACAAAAATGCAATTTTCGTACGTTTAAAGAAATTTTTTTTCGTATTTTTATGCAAAACTGCATAAACGATAATATATATGTATATGTACATGCATATATACACATATGTATGTGTGTACATATGAACATACACATAATTCATATTTTGTTGTTTTTAGTATCAAGAAAATCAATGTGTTTTCACATTCTTTCACCATCATACTGGGAAAATACAAAATTGTGCTTTCACTATGGGCTGCGATGACAATAAATATTTGACGTATTAGCTGTTGATTCCTTTTTATTTGTATATCATGCAAAGGAGCGCAGAGGGAGCTGAACACAGGCAACAACAATAAAATCTCTATCGACAAACAATTAAGGAAAATTCTGGACTTGACTTTAAAAAGGTGGTTATAGAAGCTGCTCAAGTGGTGCAGGGAAACCCTGATTTTGTTTTTGATAGGAACGGCTCTAGACCAGCGATTCGCAAAACAGGGCACATGTGCGAATGCTCTCACACTAATAAAGAGATCATGCAGAGGTAATTTTATGGCCCGATTATGGATAGCAACCGCACTGTTGTTCAGTAGGAAGCACTGGGTCCATATTATTGTAAAACTATTACGAAGCAAAAATCTTATAAATAATACGCACAATGTAATACAAAGCTATCGCCACAATCAAAAATGTACAGATAATGAGGCCTGCAGGCACCGCTGTGGCAAAAATATAACAGTTCTCATAAATTATTAACGAAAAACATGACAACAGAGAAATCCTCAAATACTGCCTTTGTCCCATGGTGCCATGCAATTTGAAAATATTTTATATTCTGCATACTTCATACAAAATCGTTATGAAAATTATTCACAGCATTTCCCTGCAATTTCCAAGTAACAACCGCAGCAAAAATTGTTGCAATAAAAATTGTATATGAAGAAAAATAAATATAAAAGAATTATTACGAAATAAAATTAATTCACGGCATTGAATAACGGATTCGCCATCCTCAATGTTCCTGAAACATTTTCATGTGTATGTATGGATGTGTGTGTGCATGTGTAAATGCATTTTCTATTTATTTGCAATAATTCCATACATTTACTTTTTATTTCAAGTACATGTTCAAATGTACGAATAGAAAGAAATGTTTTTATTTTTTTTGCCGAAGATGTGTCCAATGCAGCTTAAAATTTAAGAAAATAAATAAAAAATTTCAGAAGAAATTTTTGCGGTCTGCCATGCAGTAGAAATTTACCACGATGTTACGGAACGAGGAAAGATTTTTCTCAGCCTTCCAGGCTTAATTAATTCCAAGAAAGAATTCATAGGGAACATAAAGAAACCTTCAAGTGAATTCCGCATCGAATACATAATATTATGGTATTGCCATATATCTAAATTATACAAAAATATATAGTAGATATTATATTATATAGTACTAGCTGGCCCGGCCACGCGTTGCTGTGCTTTTTATATCAGCTTTAATGAATATTACGTTAAAATTTTAATTTTAAAGAAATAAAGAATGAATGCAAACAGCGTTGCCACAAAAAAAAAACACCCTTTATATCGAATATACATATATGTATACTTAAATATAAACTTGCCTGAAAATCTTCTACGGAGGCAGCCTCGGCCCAAAATGCGTCCACGTACCAAAAAGGTGCAGGACGTGATCAGTGAAGCAGAAGCATTCACAATTAAAAATAAAAATAAAAACGGCAACACTGTTCACTGCGTATTAACTGCATGATATGGTACTGCACTATATTTATACTATTCCGCCCTGTGTAGAATGAGAAGTGTGTAGTATTCACTATTTACTTTAAACCAGCTAAAATGCTCTAACTCATTAACGGCTGGAGGCATTTTAATGATTGTTTCACTATTCGATAGATTGTGAAGTTGGTGGGACGCACATATGGTCCCCTAGGTACCACGATATTAATTATTAATTGTTGAGACAGAAGGGTAGCAAACACCAAATTACCTTTAAACTTAGTAAGACTGAAAGCAGCTCAGCCAAAGGCTGACCATATTGTGCTCGATATCCAGATCTATCCAATGAAGAAAAAATCACTTAAATGACTTCATAGCTTGATGGGTTCCATTGTTTCAAAAAATATATCAAAATTGTTTGGTGACTGACCGTGATTATTGAACAAGAAAAATTTTATTTTTTTGTGAAATAGCAGGGCTAGAGAATTTCGCCGAAGGTCTCCTTTCGTCCGGATATTTTATACAGCCATAGAGTTACTAAATATTGCTAACACGACATATTTTATGTATTCGCTTCTAAACTCTTTCTATTTTAAAGTGTGAATGTCAAATTTTAAATTATTAAAAATTTTTTTTTTTACTGAAATAAATATTTTTGAAATTAAATTCAGTTAAGCAGTGCTGAAGCTTCGGTTTAGTAGCCATTTTTATTATTATTTTACTTCGCCGGTGCTAAACAATACCGACGAAGGAGGGCGTTCTGATGTGATTGTGGATTGCTATCAGCTGAAGCCGGTATTGTTCAGTGACCAGTGATTATGCCTTCGCCACTGAAACTTTCCGACAACAACTGACACACAAAGACACACTAATGCACATCAGAAAAATGCTAGATGTTTATTTTTATTTTAAAATTTTAGTCTAAAACTGGGGTTGAACCCAGGTCTGTTTTTGAATTCGTAGTCAACGTGCAGACTACCACCATCCATCGTGCCATCGCCATAATATTTTTCAAGCTTAAGGTCAGTAATGTTTGTTCAATATTTCGCCACTTCTTTGTGTAGTTTCATCTGCTGGAACCAGTATAAAAATTAGAAAAACCTTACTGACCTTGAGCTTGAAAAATATTTTAATTTAATTTAAAATAAAAAAAACAGTCCAATAAATAGCAGGAAATATATATCGAGCCTTTGGTGCAATACCATAGTAATTCAAAAAATCGTGAACTGAGAAAAAAGCATTTGAAGTTTTGAGCCATCTTTTTTACGAGTGTTTAAATAAAGAGGCATGTTTTGTAATGTTTTCTGTTTGTAAATTTCTTGTCATAAAGGAAATATTTGATTATTGCAAATAAATATTGTTGGAAGTAGCTGGAGGCAATAAAGACATTTGTAGCTGTAGAATCTGAACAGTTAGAAATAGAACCATAATCTTTTTTCCTTTAGATATATATTTCCCCAAAGATCATTTCTGCATACCCAGCTCAAAAATTCTAATTTTGAGTTACTACGGTATTGCACTGAAGGCTCGATATATTCAGTTAAAAAAATTTATTTACATATATTACATTTGTAAATTTTTTATACTCGTGTTTTTTATAACAGTGTACATTTGTTTATTAAATTTTTGATTCATTTCTTTTGATTGTTCAAAATTTCTGCATTAAAAATTTTAAATTTTTTCTAAAATTGCTTAGAATACCACACAATGACTGCTTTGTGTATTTAATTAGTTTCTTACTGCGTTCATATTCATAAAAAATTATTTCAACGTTAGCTGTTGCTATACTGGTATCTCAACGGTGCCATGATGAATTGGACCCAAGCGGGCTGGGACCGTTTATGTTTTTTTCTCACCGGCAACCTGCCTCTAACTATTGCCTTATTGCATAAATTATATTTTTAACAATGAAAAGCTTCCGCAGCAATCGAAACGATTTACATTCAAAATATTTCAATATTTTCTTTACCCAATAAATTGTATTATTGAAACTTAAAGTGATGCAATCTTGGCCATTCGTCATCAATTTGTTGAATATTATTCGGAACAACGATATTTGCAAAAATTTGACTGATTGAGAAATATTTTTTATCAACACATTTTTAGGAAGAGGAACTCTAACAAGTACTAAATATCATATTTTTAAAAAGCTTTTTTTAAGCAAAAAAAACATTTTAACCCTTTTGGCATCTCAAAGAGCTTCGAAAATAAAAAAAATCACATGGTACCAATGATTGACGGCAGCAGTGTTGCATTTAAAGTTACTGCGTAGGAAATTCAAAAAGTCACGGAGTTATCAAACATACCTCGTATTAAGATATTCCCAAAGTAAATTTATTTAAAATATGGAAAGCATTTTAAATTTCTTTAATTTTTTTTTGCCAAAGGTAGGGGTCGCCTTTTTAAATTTGTCTCTTTAACTTTGGTATTTGCAGTCGAGACAAGACTAGAAGACTTAGCAAAAGTGTATTTGTTTTTTGTGACCTTTAATGTTCTGACATTAGGGTGGTACATTACGATGGTAGCGGTCTATTGGATAAATACTATAACGGGCTACTTGAAGTCGGGTGGTATTCTCGAGACAAAAGCATTGATATATCATTCTTTAAGATACGATTGCATATGTCAAACATATACAGAAAAGTTTAAAAATGCGAGGCCTACCTTCGGCTAAAAAAAAATAAATTTTTTCTTAAACTTTTCTAGGAAAAATACTTTATACTACTGAGCGGGTGTGCGGCGTACTTTTTTTGTTTTGCCTGTAAGGTGGTACGCTCTAATGTACCTATTTCTACGCCACACAATTATCAGTTACAGCTGATCGTCTTCAAAATAATTGAGCAGCTGACTAAAAGGCGATGCATGCATGCCCCCAACAATATTTATAGTCGTTTTGTTGTGTCGGCTGCTGTGGTTAACTCACATGGAAAATAATTGGTCGAACAAAAAATTAACTTTTAACACGATTTCCAAGGACATAACATAAATATTTATTACAACAGCCGTGAAATGCCAACATTCAGCAATATTCACATGCAACTAATACAGAATGCAAGAGTAAAGAATTTAAAGGTATTGCCTTTGGATTTAAAAATCTGCCTCTTCAAATAGTGGCGGAAACTACATACTGCAACAAACAAATAATTCTTTTATTCACTTGATATCGTTCGTCTGTATGCAATCGCACATCATGCATGCTACCGTGTGATTAACCAGTGATGTATACATATGTATGTGTGCATGAATACACATGCATCTATAGGAGTGTATAGTATAATAATTTTCTTCTGCCATTCAATATTAGCACAAATACTTACAATATTACGTTACCTAAAATACAAAAGAACGTATCATCAAAAAATTCGTTCACTACATCATATAAGACAAAATTGTCCAAACTTTAAAGTTTCTACTAACAAAAAACAAAAAGCCAAGTTATAACAATAATTCAAAATAACGTATCAGTAGAATGGGAATGGGAAAGCAAAACATCTGCGACTGCGGACCGGGCAGAGGTCTGGCAGAGGCAGAGGCAGAATTAGTGGCAGAGGCAGAGACAGAATTAGTGGCAGAGGCAGAGGCGGAATTATTGACAGAGGCAGAGCCCTCCTTCGTACAAACACTCATCCACACATGTGAAAGTGCATAATTTGCTATGGTTTGTGTGTAATTTGTCGTCTTATTTTTCATTTTTGTATTTTGTGCTTGTGCGTAAATACATACGTACTTGATTGCTACAGTTGGGATGAAAGCCCATAATTTGTTATGGTTTGTGTGTAATTTGTCGTCTTATTGTTTTGTTGCGTGGTTCTATTGGATTTAATTTTTTTTTTAATGTACACAAATTTTTTCCATTCATAAATGCTGTGGTTTGCATATTTTTTGTATTGTTGGATATTTTTTTGCTGACAAAGTTTTTTTTCTTTCTTTAAATAGTTTCTTGATGGTTGCAGTTTATTTAGATGGCTTGGGATGGAAGGGGTATATATTCGATTTTATTAATTTGTACACAAATTTTGTTTTTGAGGAATAAATGCTGTTATGGTTTGTGTGTGTGTGTGTGTGTGGCAGTGAAGATATGGACAGAGAGAATTATTAAAAGCTGCTGACCGTATTTATGTTTAAATTCGTTTTTGAGCTGCTTCAACTCTCTGTTCTTATCTTATCGATAGGCTCTGCCGATATATCTGGCAGCGAAGATATGGACAGAGAGATATATTAACTGCAGCTTACCGTATGTAGTTTTATGATGCTTTGGTTTGCTGCTCCCATTACCTGTTGCTATCTTATCGATTTACTCAGCCGCTATATCTGGCAGTGGGGATACGCGCAGATAGAATTATTAAAAGCTGCTAACCGTATTTATGTTTAAATTCGTTTTTTGTTTGTATATGCGTATGTAATATTCATTCTTACTGATTTTGTTTTGCTACTTCAATTTTTAAATTTTTGGTTGTTTCCATGCATAATATGTTTCCTTGGTGTGTGGCGTATATGAGTGTATGTTATGTTTGGTTTTTCTACTTTATGTGGTTCGATAATAATAATCTTTATTTTGGATGTTTACATACTCACATACTTGTGTATAAATATAAACATATACTTGCTCTAAGTTTAACTCTGTTCTTTTTTTCTATAAAATATTAAGGAAGGTCAGTTTATCTTTTTTTCTGAAGAAAAAACTGTTAATATTAGGTTCGTTTTGATGTGCTGATTTTAAATGTTGATCTGCATTTTTATAACATGATTGTGCATGCTCTTAATGTTTTGTTTGCTCATCAATATTTTTCAAAAAATTCATTCTGTTATTTTTACTGATTTTCTGTAATTATGCTTTTATAACATGATTGTGCATGCTCTTAATGTTTTGTTTGCTCATCAATATTTTTCAAAAAAATTCATTCTGTTATTTTTACTGATTTTGTTCAAAGATATCTTAGAATAGCTGTAGTAATTCTTTTTTGTTTTCCTACACTTCGGTCAGACTTATTGCAATTATCAATGATATTTTTAAAATCAGTCTGAATGCTTTTCCTTGCTAAACAAATTAATTCATTCATTTGCAATTTGAAAAATTTATTTATTTATTTCTTATTTACCTTCCTCAATTTATTTTTGTTATACAATTTTAAATCAAAAAACCTTTTTTCACTATATATATATATGTATAATTACATTTTATTAATTATTATAAACAGATGAATACAATTTAATTAAATTTAAAGTGTTTGTTTTTCTTATATAATAAACGGTACACCGACAGGTGTCCGGCCCCTCAAGGCAATCTGGGTGGTACCAGGGACAGCAAGAGAAGTGCTCCTTACCTTCTTCTTCTTCCACCCCGAAATCTTCATTTTCCTCAACCATGTGCAGGAAATAGATGATGGCGTCCTTATGCTCATTCATGAGCAAATTGTTCCATCCTTCTTTAAAGGCTTTTATTTCGGCTATTATTTGGTTCTGTTGAAACCGAAATTCCCATTCAGCTGCCACTCTATTGAGCATCTCGTCTTGCCCATCATGGTACATCTCGCAAACGGCCGCTGCTTCGTCCAACATTTTGTCGTCAGAGGAGTCGTCGTAGAGAGCCATAAGGATTGGAATATCAATTTTGGGCAACTCTACTACCTCGAGGATTTCAACGGTCGATGTGGACATTCTACTATTTTTTTCTTATAGCTGAAACTGCTGCTTTAAAAGTAATACACTGAATGAATAACAAAATGCTTTTCAACCCACATACCACTTATTTCATATCTGATGTCTGCCTGACACTCCTCTGTTTGTCAGCTGTATCTATCTATCTCCCTCTCGCATATGTATTTCTCAAGTGATAGCCGGCTGCTGCTCCTCAGCTCATCGTCAGCTGTATCTACCTATCTCTTTTTGACATATTTAAATATATGTATGTATACAGAATCCTCATATGCTGTTAGTAGAAATTTTGTTTATTTATTATGCTTGATTTTTTTTTTTTTTTCTTTGTTTTCTGCTATATGACCGTTACTTGTAGTTGTATATAGTTCAAAATTAAGCTTACTTAAGCACTTTTAATTTTTGTATCTTTCATTGAAATACCACAAAGATAAATTTTGCTTTTTTGGTGTTCACTTAAAGTAAAACTATAGTCCAAGTTTTAACAGTATACCGTGACAGTTCTATCAGATACATTTCCTACATTTAAGTTCTGTAGAGTTTGTGAATAAATACAAAATTTCTTTGAAAGTTATTATACTTACATATATATTATTATAATTTTACTAAAGTGAAAATAAAAATAAATATAATAATAGAAATAATAATAATAATAAAAATATAATAAATAAAAAATGTCTTCAGTAAAGTGTTCAATTTGTGATACCACCTTCATTAATTTAAATATCTTGAGAGTGCATCAGAAACTTCATTGCTCGATATGCAAAAAATATTTTGAAACGCAATATCAGCTCAAAGGACATATGACTGAGCATGGTGTCCAAGAACAATATGACACATGCAATATATGCAATGTTTCTTTTAGCAAAAACATGCTAAATGTACATAAGAAACTGCATTGCACTATTTGTGGAAAATTATTTTTGTGTAAAACAAGTGTGAATGCGCATATGAAAACACACATGTCGAGTATGGTACACTCCAATGGTGATGCATTGGCGCATACCTCGATAGGAAATTTATTAAACCATTGTCAGGCTTGCAATGAAATGATACCATCCTCATCAAGGGATACCCATCTTAGAACACATAAACATAAAAGAAATTGTTTCCCTGAAGTCAGTATTAATGATGATCTGACTAGGAGGTATAGCCATTTTAGTGGAAGGATTGAATCGTATCGCTTTCACAACAAAAGTGAAGGCATCCTCTTTCCTGGTGAGTTTTTAAAAAATGCAATGCGATGTATAATCAACCAATTAAAAGAGTGCAGTCAGAAACATACTACACTAAAATTTAATATGGAACTAACTTGCGACTACATGAAATTGGTCAATGATGAAATGTGTGTAACTCCTATGGTACATATATCAAAAATGACCTTGCTCACCATTGCTGATGATGTTGATGAATTCTATAAGAAACATTCAGAGGAAATAAGTGTAAAAATGGATGAATTCCAGGAAAGAGACAGCGGTTGGACTCTTATTAGTATAAAGTATGTAGATTTAAATGTAAACAAAGCATCAATAATAAGAGGTTCACGATTCATTCCACTACCGAAAACCATAGCCAGAAATGGTGGATGTGTAAACATTGAGAACAATGATATATATTGTTTCAAATGGTGTTTAATTGCAGCTTTGTATGGTGATTCTACTCTAAAACCAAGACAAATGAGAAATTGTTATAACTACAATATAGAAAATATTAGAAATGATACAATTTTTGTTGGTGGTAGAGTATTAAACTTTGAAGGGCTGCAGTTTCCACTCCCTCTGAAGCAGTTAAAAGTTTTTGAAAAACAAAATAGTATGAGTGTGAATGTGTTTGGTCATAATGGAGCATCACTAATTGGACCTTACTACATCACAAAAGAAGAAAAAGCAATTCACATTAATTTGCTCTTGCTTCACTCAGAAGACAATTTTCACTATGTTCTTATCAAAAACATCTCAAAGTAAGTTATATATATATATTTACATTTATTAAATATTTATATAATAATAAATAATTTAAAATTACTATCTTTTAAGGCTTATTCGATCCAGCATAACAACGCATCACGGAAAAATTTTTATTTGCAACACTTGCTTATTTTATACCCATGATGAAATCACACTTCAACAACATAAAAAGTGCTGTGGGAGAAAAGTTGCAAAAATGCCGGCTGATGAAGATGCTTTTAAAAAATTTGCAAATTATAATAAGCAAATGGACGTGCCTTTTGTTATTTATGCTGACTTCGAGTCAATTTTGGAAAAAATTGATGAAAGTGCAGGTACGAATACTGTAAATATTCAAAAGCATAATCCATGTGCATTTAGTTATTTTGTAAAGTGTAGTTTTAAGGAAGAAAATAATTTATATAGACAATACTTTGGAGAAGATTCAGCAGAAGTATTCGTTAGAAAAATAGTTGACGACAGTCTTTATATTTATGAAAAACATCTAAGTAAAGAAAAAGTAATGAATATATCTGCTGAAGAATTAAATTCCTTTAATAATGAACAAAATTGTCATATTTGTAAGAAAAGTTTGAAGAATGATAAGGTTATAGATCACTGCCCTCTTACTGGTAATTATCGTGGTGCAGCTCACAGTGAGTGCAATTTAATGTACAAAATACCCAAATTCATACCCGTCATCTTCCATAATCTATCTGCATACGATGCACATTTATTTTTTAAAGAACTTTCTGCTATTAAAAATGCTGTCATAAAAGTCATCCCACAAAATAAAGAGCGCTATATTTCTATATCAGTTTATATTCCGATGAAAAAGAATTCTGGAGTTGAAATACGTTTTTTAGATTCTTTTAGATTTATGGCTTCTAGTTTAGATAGTTTGGCGAAAAATCTTGATATTTCTGATTTTCATACGGTTCGACAAATGTTTCATATTGATAGTCACTTTGATTTGATTAGAAGAAAGGGAGTATTTCCTTACTCGTACATAGATTCTATATCAAAGTTTGATGAAGTAGAACTCCCAAGAAGAGAACATTTTTTTAATATTTTAAGTGATTCGGAATGTGATATTATTGAATATGAACATGCGCAGAAAGTATGGGATGAGTTCAATTGTAGAACACTACGCGATTATACTGAACTCTATCTGAAAACAGATGTTCTGCTTCTTACAGATGTTTTTGAAAATTTTCGAAAAATATGTAAAAGTATTTATGATTTAGATCCAGCCCATTATTATACTGCACCAGGACTATCTTGGGATGCAATGTTGAAGACTACAGAAATAACTTTGGAGTTGATTACAGACTCTAACATACATTCTTTTGTCCAAAGTGGTATTAGGGGCGGACTAGTTCAGTGTTCCAAGAAATATTCAAAGGCGAACAATAAATATATGCATGACTTTGATAAAAATAAGACATCAGAGTATTTAATGTACTTAGACGCCAATAATTTATATGGTTGGGCAATGTCGGAATACTTGCCTTATGGTGGCTTTGAGTGGCTAAGTAAAGAAGAAATTGATGTTTTCAATGTTGAAGAAATCTCAAACTCTTCTGAAACTGGCTATTTTTTAGAAGTAGACATTCAATATCCAGATTCCCTTCATGATGAACATAATGATCTTCCCTTCTGTCCACAAAATAAAAAAATTTCGCAGAATGGGTGTGGGAAGTTAATAGCAGATTTCACATTTAAACAAAATTATGTTATTCACTACAGAGTTCTAAATCAATGTATATCAAATGGACTTGTATTGAAAAAAATACATAGGGTACTGAAATTTAAGCAGTCTCCATGGCTGAAAAAATACATTGATATAAATACCTATCATCGTACAAATGCGAAAAATGCTTTTGAAAAGGACTTCTTTAAGCTTCTTAATAATGCAGTTTATGGAAAAACCATGGAAAGTGTAGACAAACGTAAGGATATACGTATTGCTACAGATTGGGAAACTACAAACAGAAATCATTTGGGTTTAAGAGCATTAATCTCTAAACCTAATTTTTTGAGTTTACAAAAATTCTGTGATAGTATGTATGCAGTTCAGCTAAAAGAAATGGAACCATATTATGATAAACCTATCTATATTGGTTTCGCAGTTTTAGAATTGTCGAAATGGAAGATGTACGATTTCCATTATAGATACATGAAACCAAAGTTTGGTGAGAAACTTTCACTTAACTATATGGATACCGATTCATTTATCTATACAATTCAAACTGATGATTTTTATGAAGATATTCGTAACGATATTTCTTTAAACTTTGATACATCAGAATATGCAACGAATAATGTATTCAAGTTGCCACTGCTAAACAAAAAAGTTTTGGGAATGATGAAGGATGAAAATAAGGGTAACATAATGGTAGAGTTTGTGGGCTTAAGATCCAAAATGTATTCTTTTTCGGCTCTCAATTCAAAAGAAGTGAAAAAATCGAAAGGCGTAAAAAGGTCTGCTCTTAACAAAATCACATTAAATGATTATAAGAGCTGTTTATTTGAGCAGAAAGTTGTATCAGATGAGATGTTTTTATTCCGATCAAAAATTCATCAACTGTATACACAAAAGCTCTATAAATTAGTCCTTAACCATACTGATGACAAAAGAAAAGGTATGGACGACCTGGTAAATACCAGAGCGTGGGGTCATTATAAAGATCGAGATGGTAACTCAATGGAAGTTGTGTAGTAGTATCTTGAAAATTATCAGTATGATTATAGTGAGCGATAACCTAAATCACAAATTTCCTTGAATTTGCAAACATTAATCATATATTTATTTATTTACTTTATTTGTGATATAGAATTTAATTAATTATAGAAATTTGTAAAATATTTATGAAATACTCGTATGTAAGTGAAAATGTATAAATCTTTAATGATAAGTCAAAATATTTTATATGTATAATGTATTGTAAATATTTTAAATAAATAAAAAGACTATATGATTTGATTTGATTTCTTTTATTTTAAAGATTCTTTTACAAGTAAGATTACATTTCTTAAAGCGCAAGCACCATAATAGTGACAACTACAGTAAAATAGATCTGGATACTTCATGCCCATTTCTTTCAAGTTGATACAACCAACATCTTCAATATTGAAAATTCTTTTATTCATAATTTTTTCCAGCCATTGCCTTTTCTCTTCACCCTTGACATATATTGTTGCACCATTGACATTAGCTTTTAAAAATTTAATTACGCTGTCAAAAGAAATTGATCCATCATTCCAGAGTAAGTGATGATGATTTCTGGTCAACCATTTCGCTTCCTTCTGCTTTTCAGGTGATAAATATTTAAAATCAAATGGAGGTTTTATAATAAAATTAATGTATTCGTCTTTGTTGAAAGCAATCGCAACTTCCTTTGCAATAAACCCGTTGGAATTGTTTTTGAAGCCTTGCAAGTCTATGAAAATTGTCTTATCATTCATATTAATTTATTTATATAACTTTGCGAACTGTTCCTTTTATGGGTGAATATTCTATTATGCGATCATGAATAAGTATGCAGTATGCTGAAGTTTTTGATGGAATATTTATAGCTGTTTCAAATTCAATTTTTATATCAATTGATCCACTATTGAATGATTCGTTTTGATAGCTAACATCTACAACAATAATCGGAGCGTTATTCTTAAACTCTTGAGCTGTTAGAATTGGTTGAGATTCTCTCATATAGTAGCTTTGTTGAAATCGTGTGTACATATCATATAGAATTGCATATCGCTCATTTTTAAATTTAATATTAAGATCATCATATGGATATGACACTGAGTTTAAATGTACTTTTAAATTGGTGAGGTCACAGTGAACAAACTTATTTTCTTGTTGAAATGCAATCAAGATAAAACGAGGGCGTTCTCTATTTGCAGCCAGTTTAACATTCCAGATGTGACTAGTCCCCGAATTTAGTTGTGGATTAATATGACAATCCCAACTTCGAAAGGCCATCGGTATGGGAACACCATTGTTAACAGTTTTAATCATATTCAATTTGCAAAGATCAGATAATTGTACATGTGGAATTCTCCATGAGATGAGTGAAATCGTAAGTTTAGCTTTTTCAGTTAGAACGCTCGAGTGCACAAGATCTTCATCGTTTTTATTACGCAAGAGTATCAATTCATGTTTAGCATTTAATAGAATTTTATTGTAGTCTTCAGCGAATCCTAAAAGCATTTTAAGTGGCACATAGAAATTAAAACATCCATTTGCTTCAAGCTTTACATCATCAGTTTTATTCCATCCAGCATTTTGCATCACGATGCTTTCGGAAGGCGATAGAGAAACCAAATTTTTTATGGTGCTCGTGACTCCCAAATATCGTGTGTGATCGATTTCAATACCATTAAGTTCATAACGAATTTCATCGAAGAGGTATGCAACAAAGTTGTTTTTCAAATTAAAGTTTTGTGAAGCTTTTGAACTTTTCTCATCTACAACAAATCCTTCTACATATAAATAGCTTTCACTAGGTAGCACATATAAATCTTGATTTTGTATTGAAATTCGAATTTCATCATTATTGTTATAAGATTGTAGATATGGTATGTATGTGTGGTAGTCTTTTTTTATTATATTTTCATCAGATAACGGTTTATCTAGTACGTCTATTATTGAACTCATTTTGTTTTCAATTTTAAATTTAAAGACTTGAGAAAGTTTTTATTTGCTGCTGTTAGCGTTTTATGTTTCAATGATCTCTTTAATTTTCGTTTAGGTTCGAATAGAGTTTTAGAATTGTTTGCAGCGTTATTTTTCGAGATACTTGTATTATATATTATCATTATTTAGTAGGCCTCAAGTGTATTCGAATAGTTATTTCCTCTCCTCGGAAATTAATTAAAGAGTCGTGCTGATCAACCACTCTTAGAGCTAGTGTACTTATCTCTCTGGAGGTAACAGGTAAATAGATGAGGTTTCTCGGAATCTCATCTATTTTATAGCCTGGAGGTACATTAATTGGAAATTCATGTAGTGTATGTGCCTTGGAATTGTTCATATACGTATTAACAATGATACTGCTTTCAATTCGCATTAGATTTACCTTGAAAATATTAACTGGAAGATCGGAATAATGATCTTCGTTAGGAGACAATATTTTATTATTAAATCCCAATAGACTACCAATTGTATTTTCTTTATTGAAATATATTGGATCCTTCGAACTGTAAATTTTAACTTGCATTGTATTGTTATTCGCTTCTATATGAATTTTGTTGGCAGGTCTGTAGCGTTTGTATTGTTCCTCTATATAATCAACTATATCATTCAATTCATAAGAACCAATTGGTATTTCAATTACAAGTTCGCCGATATGAAACATATTGTTGTAGATGTCTACATTCGGTATACTATTGTATGAATGAAAATCTGTTAGAGCACACTCATATGACTCATTCAATTCAATGGGTGGAAAATAATTAGCCGATAACTCTGATGAGTTGGAGCTCAGAGTAAGTGTTATTGACATTTCGACTGTCCGATGTGAAATAAATAAAATATTCCATTATATATTGTTTATAATAAAAGTATTTATTTATTTATTATTATTATCTTATAATTATGCTATTATATATTGTTTACAATATTTCATCTTTGCTAATCCAACTATTGTGTTGATTAGAAAATCCCAACCATTTAACAAATGCTTTATCTCCTCTAGTTTTAATGACCCTTTCAACTAAATATGTATTAGGAAATCTGGTTTTTGAAAGTTCTTCAGCATAAAATCCACCTTTGATAACATTTTCAAGATAATCTTCCAGTATAAATGTTGCAGGATATGTATTTTGAACTGATTTAATAGTAAAAATTTCTGATGTCCAATTGGGGGTATAGCCTTTTTCAAAAGTATGTTTATATTTGCTAATTCGCACATGATCTCCAACGTTAAATTTACTCATTTTATACATTTTTAAGTGACTGTATACCGTATTTAATAGTTTTTTCTCATTCGATGAACTAACCTTAATCGGCGGCATTTTGATGGTACGATGAACTCTTCTATTGTATGTGTTAATCAATTTTTTGTAAATATCAATCCAATTATATGAACCATTAAAGCTAAATTCTTTCCACATCATTCCTTTTAAAGATCTATTGAATCGTTCGACTATTGATGCTTTCATTCTGCTATACGTTGAATAGTGATTAACTTTATATTTATGCATCAATTCCACAAAATGTTTATTGAAAAATTCTTTACCATCGTCAGTTTGCAAATTTTTCGGTACTCGTCCCAATTGAAAAATATCTGTCATTGCTTGTGTTGTTTCAGGTCCAGTTTTTGTTTTTATCGCTACAGTCCATGCAAATTTTGAGAAAGTATCAATTACGGTTAGTAAATATCTATAATTCTTGTTGTATTTAGAATAATTTCCCATTTCAACCAAATCAGCTTGCCAAAGATCATCTATTCCTTTCATTACAACTCTTCTACGGGGAAAAACTTTTCGTGCTTGTTTATGAAGTTCATTTACCAAATTTCGTTTTGAGCTCATTTTACACTTTAGTTTAAGAACTATGTTGTAGTCTGTTTGACCCACTTTCAGTTATTGATGCAAACATGTAATTTTCAAATCTATAAATTTTCTCATTGAGCCTTTCAAATTCATTTTCATAAAGTAATTTTGTTTTGTTAAAGTTTTGTTGAATTTTATTATTCTCTTCTAATTGCAAAGCTAATTTATGTTCTAAGTTTTCAAATTGTGCTTGTAGATCGGCATATATTTTATTATTATCTTCCATAAAGTGTGTTAATAATTTGCTTTCCGCTTTCTCAATTTGAGTTTGCAAAAACAATTTATTGATAACATCGTTTTCCTCCAAAGGTTTCGCCACATTTTTGATTCTTTTGTTCTGAACATCAATGTTGTTGTCCGTATCCATAAAGATCCCCAACAATTTAGGAGCATTTCTTGTTGAAATTATACTACTAGTATCGTTTAGATAATGTCCGAATTTATCTACAGACATTCTTTATATATTTTTTTTTTTTTTTATATTATTCTATTATATTAACTTCGCGTAGTTCTTCAATAATTGATACAATTTCGTTATTATGATTAGTGTGACCTGCAGCTTGTGATGCAAGTAATAGACGAAGTCGCTCTACCAACTCATTAGGATCATCCCAGTATATATAGTTTGGTTTGTGAGGATTAAATTGCATCATTCCATCACCTTTATAATTACGAGTATGTTTTGTTTTTAAGGTTGGTGAAAATAAATTGTTTAGATCGTCTTCTTTAAACAGTTTTTTAATTATATGTTTATATTTATATGCTTTAGTTCCTTTAATGTGACCATCAGGTTTATAACCTCTTCTATATGCATTAGTACGAATTAAAATTTTTTTGTAGATTTCTAGTTCAGATTTGTCATAGTTTTTAGGTGTTTTATGGAACATTAAAGAAAATAAACCAGGTGTTAGAGCCCACATTTGATCGCCAACTTGAATTTTATCATTAGACAGTTCAATATTACTATCACCAAATTTCCATTTATTACTGATATAATCTTTATGTGGTCCATAGTTTCTATCTAATTCATTTCTCCTTTGCAAGAGTGATAAATCGGTATAATTCTCTTCAATTTTGGAATTCTGTGAATAAAAAGTGTCATCATCATCATCATAATCACGTTCATCATCTTCGTTGTATGAGTTGGTGTTATCAGATATTGTTCCTTCTACAAGTTTCTTTGGTGTACTTGTTAGCAATTTAATTGACGGTTCCTTAAGATATAAATTTTTATTGTGTTTAGTTTTTGTCGTCACATCATTTTCTACTTCTCTTTTGATCAATCTATTACTATATTTTGAATTATTTATAAATTCTTTTAAAGGTTCTGTTATAGGCTTAAATGTATCTTTTAGTTGTTCATGAGTATCTATTTCACCAGTCTTTATACTGCGGAGCTTTTTCTTCAAAACATTTCTAGTCCTCACCAAATCTTTTAAAACTTTTTCATTCATTTTTATATATCAGCTATCAGATCAGGTTATGTGCTATCAGATCAGTTAACAGATTAGTTATGTGTCATCAGATCAAATGTATTATGTTTAAAACTAATTTATATTGTTATGAAATAGTCAAATAGTTTTCTATAGCGACCATTGTTCAATTCATTGTCTTTGCATATCATCAAAAATCCATATTTATCCTTCCAACACTCTCGACAAATTTCATGAAACTTTTCAAAAGTCATATCGCTAGCAACATGGTCACTATAAGCGTGCTTCATATTGGTTTCATCTTGCTTGAACATTATAATTACATTAGCATTGTCTCTTATTAAATGTTTTGGAACTCTAGTATAAGTTTGGCATAAGTAGAATGAATCGATATTCTTATGTCGACCCATACAAAAATATGCACGTATATTATTTTGCTTTTCACATGCAACATCATCAAATATCATAATTGAATTAACTTTAGCTTCGTCAGGCGAAATAACAGCATCGTTATCTGTAAATGTGTAGTAGCCCATTCCTTTAACTGATGTTATAAGTTTCCTCAAGTATTCATATTTCGGTTGATATAGGGATTTTGAGTATAAATAGATATTTTCAAACTTGAGTCCGTTAGGACTTTCCAATAAGCTAATCATAACATTAGTCTTTCCACAATTTGAAGGACCAACTATTAGCGCACGAATAGAATTTGGTAAGAGGGAGCTATGCTTTATTTTAAAAGTGATGTGCGATGAAGCATCAATATTACGAACTAATATATTTTTATGTTGTTTTACTAAACGCATTTTGATAACTAAATATTATTCATAAATATAACCTTTATTATAGAATAAAATGGTTATACAGTACAACAAAAACATTAGTTGTAAAAAAGCAATCGATGGAAAAGGTTTAGTCGACAAAATAATAAACTCTCTACCTATTGAGCTTCATCTTTCTGGATATCAATACTGTGGACCTGGAACAAAGTTACAAAAACGTTTGACCAGAGGTGATAAAGGAATTAATTTACTAGACGAAGCTTGCAAAAGCCACGATATCGCTTATTGGAAAAATAAAGATTTAAATATTAGACATCAAGCTGATAAAATTCTTGAAAACAAAGCTTGGAAGCGAGTTCTTGCAAAAGATAGTAGTCTTGCGGAAAAATCATTTGCATATATGGTAACTAACGCAATGAAAGCTAAAACAAAACTAGGAATGGGTGTAGAGACGAAGAAGAATAATAATGTAAAGAAACTTTTGAGTCGAACTAGTTTGGATGGGAAAAAACTATTCTATTCAACTGTTCGAAATGCTACAAAAATTTTAAAAAGGGAAAAACCTCTAGATATTAACTCTGCTATTAGAATTGCACGAAAAACCATTAACAGTTCTTTTAAAAGAAAAAAATCACAAATTAAAGTACCACGTATAATACGAGTACCAAAAATTGGTGGTTTTCTACCATTAATTCCAATATTAACTGCTCTGGGTGCAATTGGTAGTCTCACGACTGGAGGTGCTGCTATAGCTAAGGCTGTAAATGCAACAAAAAATGCTAAAAGTCAACTTGAAGAAGCATCTAGACACAATAAGGCAATGGAATCAATAGCAGTGGGAAAGGGACTTTATCTTAAGCCATACAAAAAAGGTTATGGATTAGTTTGTAAAGAGCTCTCAAAAAACTCATAGAAATGCTACCCAAAAGACCATTAACTGATGTCGATTTGAGAAAATTTTCAGCAAAAATTCCACACTTTAGAGGAGTTTTCATGTTGAATACTCTACCAAAACGTGTAAGGAGAAGAGAATGTGGAATAATCAATTTAGATGTATCAACAGGACCGGGAACACATTGGGTAGCATATTATAAAGACAACAATCAAAATGAATATTTCGATAGTTTTGGAAATTTACAACCACCTACAGAAGTAGTCAAATATCTGGGCAAAAATATAAAATACAACTATAATCAGCATCAAAATTTTAATGCATTTATCTGCGGACATTTATGTCTTAAATTTCTTTATGAATTAAATAAAAAATATTAAATAAAAACACTCACAAATATGTACATTTTAACAAATTATTTATTTATTTCTTTTTATTAATATTTTATTATACAATACAGTATAAATTAATTTTGTTACCAAACTGGATATTGAGCATTTTGACAGAAAAATTCATCCATCTCATAAGTCAGCACCAAATTGCGTTCTCCTTCTCTTTGAATGCAAAATTTTCCACTCGAAAGATTATTTACTTCATCGTCTGTAAGGGTGCTGTACCGATTGGGTAGAAACAATATATAATTTTGCAGTTCGACTTGAACTGTTTCCCCATATTTCGTTGTGACCCTTTTTGCACCATCAACAGGATATTTTTTTCCTATATCCATGTCCTTAATATGCATTATATTTTTAACTTTGCACGAATTAAATTTTTTTACCAAGTTTGTTGAGGACTCCATTTCTTTTTCTGTTCTTATCACTTTCGATCTTGGTTTCAGACTGATTTTAAAAATATCATTGATAATTGCAATAAGTCTGACCGAAGTGTAGGAAAACAAAAAAGAATTACTACAGCTATTCTAAGATATCTTTGAACAAAATCAGTAAAAATAACAGAATGAATTTTTTTGAAAAATATTGATGAGCAAACAAAACATTAAGAGCATGCACAATCATGTTATAAAAGCATAATTACAGAAAATCAGTAAAAATAACAGAATGAATTTTTTGAAAAATATTGATGAGCAAACAAAACATTAAGAGCATGCACAATCATGTTATAAAAATATTGTTGAGCAAGCTAAAGCTGAAAAGCATGCACAATCATGTTTTAAAAGTTTTTGAATAGGCATAACTGAATAAAAAAAAAAAAAAAAAACAAGAGATTGTGGGAAATTAAAGGGTGTGAAATTGTATATTTAACAAGCAGATCAACATTTAAAATCAGCACATCAAAACGAACCTAATATTAACAGTTTTTTCTTCAGAAAAAAAGATAAACTGACCTTCCTTAATATTTTATAGAAAAAAAGAACAGAGTTAAACTTAGAGCAAGTATATGTTTATATTTATACACAAGTATGTGAGTATGTAAACATCCAAAATAAAGATTATTATTATCGAACCACATAAAGTAGAAAAACCAAACATAACATACACTCATATACGCCACACACCAAGGAAACATATTATGCATGGAAACAACCAAAAATTTAAAAATTGAAGTAGCAAAACAAAATCAGTAAGAATGAATATTACATACGCATATACAAACAAAAAACGAATTTAAACATAAATACGGTTAGCAGCTTTTAATAATTCTATCTGCGCGTATCCCCACTGCCAGATATAGCGGCTGAGTAAATCGATAAGATAGCAACAGGTAATGGGAGCAGCAAACCAAAGCATCATAAAACTACATACGGTAAGCTGCAGTTAATATATCTCTCTGTCCATATCTTCGCTGCCAGATATAGCGGCTGAGTAAATCGATAAGATAGCAACAGGTAATGGGAGCAGCAAACCAAAGCATCATAAAACTACATACGGTAAGCTGCAGTTAATATATCTCTCTGTCCATATCTTCGCTGCCAGATATAGCGGCTGAGTAAATCGATAAGATAGCAACAGGTAATGGGAGCAGCAAACCAAAGCATCATAAAACTACATACGGTAAGCTGCAGTTAATATATCTCTCTGTCCATATCTTCGCTGCCAGATATATCGGCAGAGCCTATCGATAAGATAAGAACAGAGAGTTGAAGCAGCATACCAAAACCAACAAATCGAATACAATACAATACAATTTAAGATGGAAAATTAAACATGCGCGCACACACACACACACACACACAAACCATAACAGCATTTATTCCTCAAAAAAAAAATTTGCGTACAAATTAACAAAATCGAATATATACCCCTTCCATCCCAAGCCATCTAAATAAACTGCAACCATCAAGAAACTATTTAAAGAAAGAAAAAAAACTTTGTCACCAAAAAAATATCCAACAATACAAAAAATATGCAAACCACAGCATTTATGAATGGAAAAAATTTGTGTACATTAAAAAAAAAATTAAATCCAATAGAACCACGCAACAAAACAATAAGACGACAAATTACACACAAACCATAACAAATTATGGGCTTTCATCATCATTCATCATGAAAAATAAGACGACAAATTACACACAAACCATAGCAAATTATGCACTTTCACATGTGTGGATGAGTGTTTGTACGAAGGAGGGCTCTGCCTCTGTCAATAATTCCGCCTCTGCCTCTGCCACTAATTCTGTCTCTGCCTCTGCCACTAATTCTGCCTCTGCCTCTGCCAGACCTCTGCCCGGTCCGCAGTCGCAGATGTTTTGCTTTCCCATTCCCATTCTACTCGTATCATCATGTGATTATAATTTCTTAAACAAAACAACGTATCATAAATGTTATACTGTGTTCAGACATGCACCTAAATAGTACAATTGGTAATTTATTATTATTTATTAATTATTTATTTAATTATTGGTATTTAATGGAGCTCTATTTACCATATAATAATTTCATTAGTTTACGCAATTAGTATGCAACTGCAGGACTTATAGACTAAAATTCGTAATGCAACCCTTCTCACAAGTATGTTCGCTGGGCAGTGTGTTCAGTGTAAAGAAACAAATTCTGTACAATAACAAGCCAAATACCAAAACAGTAAATAAAAAAATCCGCAATAAGAAAAAGAAATGACCAGCGAATTATACCTCAAAGGGTTGTTTTTATCCAGCTGTAAAATGCTAATTGAGTCGTTAATTTTGAAAGTGGCATAATTCTTTTTTTTTTTTAATTGTTAATAATAACATCGATGACAACAATTCGAGTAACGTAAGACAAATAGCTTACATTTTAGTTTAGAAATCATGTTGTTTTGTTTAACTAAAATATACAGGGTGGGACAACCACTAGCTGCATTAAAATGGTTATAACTTTTTGATTGAATTTTAAATGGAAAGTGCCCCAGATTAACTTTTAGAATACACCGCCACAGCTGTGTTCTGGAGATTTCCAATTGAGTAGCTGGTCTGATGGATTCCGTTGGATACTTCTTCGTACAGCATCTACCGATTCTCCAGTGCGAACATATCGAGCAATAGTTGTTCCTGGTTCATTACCTACAGAACCCTGGTTCGCAAAACAAATAATTAGGTTTATACTAGAAGCTGTTGCAGTATTAAAATGTTCACTGTTCAATGTTGCAACAATTGATCGTTCGGAAACATAATAAAATTTAACAATTTTTCCACGTTCCCACGCTTTGGGTATGAAGACATTTTAAAATTTTATTAAATTGTTTATTTCTTTTTACCTGAAAAAAATTAAACATAAAACTGTAAAAATAAAAAAGTCGAAGCTGGCCCAGCGTGTAGTTCTTTTTCGTTGTTAATTCAGATTTGTAAGTTTTGTTTCAATATTTCAAGCGGCTTTCATTTTATAATGCTCCTCTCTGCTCCCGTAAACTTATGAAAAGTGCTGTTACGTTATTTGGCATTTTAGATAACGATACGCAAGTATTAACGGTACTTGCAAAAGTAAGCATGCAATTCTTTGTAGTCATGCCAGAGATGTGCATTGCTCAGCTGGTACGAAAAACAAGATATTAAGTTAATATTTTTTGTGGTGAGCCTGCTCACGCTTCCATCTCTAATTAAGTTGAACATAAATGAATGTTTAAGAAAAGGGATTGCTTGTTATACTTTCATGCAAAAAGGCACTTCCTGTGCATTTCTTTAGTGTATACTTTCAGTGAAACTTCATCTAGAAAGGTGAAAATACAACTGAATATACGAGCATTCATACATGCATACGTAATAGTCATGCAAATGTACAAGCGTAAATAAATATTCAAAGATTTAAACTTAAGTGGAAATTGGATAAAAAAAACGAACAGTAGTAGTGGACTGTAGCCATTTGCAAACTCTATTGCGCTGTTTTATTTGTTAAGACCCTGTGCGGATATTCAATGACTGTTCTGTTTCTCGTTGTTTTATCTTCTCTTTTAATTTATGAAAATATGATATTCATATTATTAAATAATTCAGATTGATATTGTTAAATATAAAAGACAATAAACTGGTTTATTTTCTTAAATTTATAGAAACAATTTGAAACTCTTTAATTTGCATCAATCAATAATTGGAAGCGATTTCTAGATCTTTTGAAAACATTCGACACAATAAAAAAAAAAAATCGAAATTTGGTCCGTTCTTTAATATAAAAATATTTAAATGGCCCGTGGAACGTCCTCTACGAAAGCCATATTGCCGGTGGCTAAGTAAGCTATTGAACTGCAGATACCTTACCAGATGGAAATTAAGCATACTTTTCATTACCTGGGAAATGGTAGAACATATTGCCATTGGGCGGTAATTTTCAGCGTTGCTTGCCTCTTCCTTCTTGGAAATCGGCGTTACAATTTTCTATCATGACGCAAATTCACCTGCATGGTTTAGGACACTGAAAAGGATTGCCAAAGGGCGTGATAACGTTGAAGAACCCTGTTTCAAGACCAGTGCCGGAATTCCATGCGGCCCAGGAGACTTGTTTATGTAATTTGGCATTCTAGAATTTTCCAACGTTATCCTACCAAATTACGACATTTAATTTAAATCAATATATAACAGTGTTGACTGGAACTCTCTTTTACAATTTTGTTAATAGTTTGAGGTTATAAATTTAAATTCTAATCTCCATTTTCCTCTATCAGCTCGCATTTGTAAGTTGCAGGTACTAATCGTAGCTTTTACATTTTTCCAAAAATTAAAAGTTCAAATAATCATAACTTTACTCTTCATTAAGTGATTTCCAAAATCGTTTTTTCACTCACTTTTTCTCATTCAACGAGTTTTCAAAAGTGAATAACGACAAAAAAATAAATGTGCAAATCCACAAACACAAGGACGGTGATTCTTTTAGTTGTACCAGTAGAAAGTTTCAAAATCTGAGTTGAGAAAGCTGGCATATTTGATGGTCCTCAAAGTTCCATGACAGATAATGAAAGAAATGCTCAAAAAAATTAATTTGGATAGTGCACAATTTTCTGGGGAACAAAAAGGATGAGCACTACTCGGACCACGTGGTCGTTATGTTGTCACATTTCGAGCAGCTTAGACTGTTTCTTTGAAAATCTTGGTGATTTCAGTGAAGAACAAGGTGAACGTTTCCATTAAAATATAGGTACTGTAGACGAGCGGTACCATAGTTATTCGGCTACCCATATGATGGCGGACTATTTCTGGGGCATTAAAAATAAACCCTCTAAACAACATAATTTAAGAAAAATTAAAAAAAAATTTTTGGAGAGTTGTTGTAATTCCATTATAATATTTGTGTATTAAAAATGTTTAGACCTGATAGAAGAAAGAAAACAAGTGCAGGGGGGTTACTCTCTATTGCGATGCGAAAGCTAAATGCATTGAGATGACAATTTGGTACTCTCTGCTACTTTCGCAAATCTTTTTGAAAAAGTGGCAACTTTGACATTGCAAAAGAAAATATGGCATAGATTGATAATAATAAAATGTCAAAATATTTACAACACGACGTTTAAAAAAAGCAAAGTTAAGCAAAGGGGAAGTGTAACAGTTTTTAATTAAAAATAAAGTGATGGATTCGGCGCGTAATGGTTTGATGAGGAAAACGACCGTGTAGAACGAGTTGCAAGACAAGTTTTAAGAGGTAAGACCGATATACTCTCTTTAAATGACCGCATGTAAGAGAAAAATATGTAGCGGAATATGTTTTCAAAGACATATTGCTTTATTTTAGCTTTGTACAAAACGTTGGTTTGCATAAGGAGGCGTTTCTGTATGTTCTAAACACTATTCAACACGAGCTAAAAGTTTCAAGGAGATCCACAGCAATTCTAATATTTTTTTGAAAAGGTGTAATGAATTCCGATCAAATTGGAAAATTATTTTCAAGCCAATCTCAATTTCAAAAGCATGCCAGAAGATAAAATATAAACGGTAAAAGTAGTAAAGTATTGACAAAAAATGTCTCAAAAAATATTGGACAAAAAAAACTACTTTCACCTTTTCTCGTTTTCAAATCGGTTTTGTGTCTAAGTCGTTTATCATAATATACATGCCTGAATAAAAACTGTATATTTTAATCAACTCATAATCCACTTTTAAAACTTATTGCATTTTCTATAATGCCGAAAGAATTCTTTGTTTCGTACAATTCCATTTAAAACTTTGTAAAATTTTGTTTGAACTCTAAAAAGAATTATTTTGATACCATGAAACAGACATTTTGTCCACAAATTATTTGCCGTTTGTTTAGTATTTGCTGACTGCAACTGTCCCTTGGACAAGTGACGATGTTGCATTATGAAATCCACTAATAGATCTGTCTGCGTACACATATTTTGCATCATTTTGTGCAAAATGTTGCAAAATCTTGCAAAACGTTGTCTGCGTACTCCAAATCTCTTGCATCGAGAGAGCCAAAAAGAGAATTTTTTTCACAGTTGGAAGTTAGAGAACTTGCAAAATGTTGTTGGAGAAATTTCTGCTTGCAAGATTTTGCAACTAGTTTGAACAGCTGTTTTTATTTACTGTTTGAATGAAATAATTTTTGTGAAATGAAAATAAAAATTTAATTTTAACAATGGCTGGGGGATTCTGCTTATCCATGCAATAAATATTTGATAACTTCATACAAAGATAACGGACATCTGACAAGAGCTCAGATACAGTTTAATATAAAACTAAGCTTGTGTAATCAGTTGAAAAGAAACTGTACTTTTCGGAGAAAACAGTTATAAATTTTATTTTCCACTTATTAATGTAGGCTGGTGGAAAGAAATTATTTCCGTAGATTTCATTTTAATTAATGAAAGTGTAAGAAGTTGCTGACATGTTTGTATGTTATTATAACTTTTTTGCGCGTGAGGTAGGGTTAAAAAAGCCTTCACACTTGCAGAGACCGTCCTTATCTTACTCGAGTGGTGTTACCAGTAAAAAAAAATCGGCTCCTCCTCTGGGTAGATTCTTTCCCGGGACCGCTTTCCGCATTACTTTAAAACATATGACTTTACGACACTCTGTGAATCCCCCGCTATTATATTTGCAAAGTATTTTTAACCAAACAAATAATTACCATTTTATACTTGTTTTCTTGTTCTCGGCGCGTTAACGAAAAATGTTTCTGTAAATTTCAAACTTCAAACTATTAAAAATTTCCTCAAACTAATTAAAAAAACGTTAAATTCTTAATAACAACAAGCGTAAAATTAAAGTTGGGCATTAGGAAAATAAATTTGTTTCCCAACCAAACAAAAAAAAAAAGGTAAATTTAACATTTTGCCAACAACTACGCCCTCTACATATTTTGCCTTCACACTATTGTTTTACACTTAATTTCTTGGCGAAATATTTTTTATCAACTTGTTTTAAACTTCAGAAGTTTTTTTTCATTGTTTTCATAGTTGGAATCGACTGCACTCTTCTGCCGTTTCTTAGACCAAAAGGAAAATTTTTTATTAAAAAAAAAAAAAAAAAAAAAAATTATAAGAAGAAAAATATATTTTGTGCAGGGAAATAAAAAAAAAAAAAAAAAACTTCAAAACGATCATCAAGCTTTAGGATGTAAATATTTCCAAGTACGAGTATTTTAAAAAGTATGACAGAGTTTTAAGACAGAAATTAAAGGGATAGGGAAAAAATAATAACAAAGTCCACTAAACTGATTGCAATTGTAATGCTGCACGCCACACTGCGACCGACCACTTATCTTTTAAGAGACGATAAACTTTATGCAAAATGCATTAAAAGGTAGAAAACTTTTTCGAGAGCATTTAAATGTTACCCCCACGCTCCCAACTTCTTTTTTATTTAAGAGTTCTTGTTTTCATACCTGCCGCTTCAGGGATACTTTTGATGTCTGCATGTTTCAAATTTTTCGTTCTATTACGAATATAAAATTATTTCTTAGCATAATTTATTTTTCTGCTCTTTTTTAAAACACAGTGGTATTTTTTAATGGTGGGTTTTATTTAAGAATATAATTTTAAAGTTTTCAACGTTGATTTTCTAGGCAATGTTTCAATAAGGAAGAAAAGCTATTTTCTATTCTAATTAGACGTCAATTAAGAGTTCTTAGCGCTAGTGAGTTAATAGAGTTGGCTACTCTACAATCTACTATTATCTCCTATGAGTTTCGTCGCACTTTCCTGTAGCCGGTCGAGTAACTTCGAAATAGTCCTTTTAGCAGCGTTCCAAAACAACGTTACGTTAAAACCAACCTTTAAAATCATATAAAAATATAATCTTAGAACCATTTTTAAAATCTTCTATTGAATTGGTTTTAAGTTGATTTAATGAAATACAACCTTGATTTTTATGTACTAAAATTAGTGCTACCAAGTTAAAAAATTGAAAACAGCTGACAATTCAAATGGCGCTCAATAAAACAAAATTAAAAAAAAATAAAAAAAATAAAAAAATTAAAACAATGAACGGAGCAACAACAACAATAAAAAAGATCTAAGGAAAAGGAAGCTTTTAAGTAGAACATAATGAAAATGCTTTCATCGAGTTGTGGGAGTTGAAAATTAATGAAATTTTATTACACCCACAGTTGTGCATGAAAATCTGGGCCCAAATTAAGGCATTCGATTCGCGATCGAAATTTCATAAAAAATTTTTCTAAAATTTATAAAAATTTCATTCGATATCGAATGCTATAATTTGGGCCCTGGTTTAATTAAACTTATAATGAGAACGCAAAATCAGCTGCTTGTAGTTTTTAACTTTTATTGTGAAAACACTTTTAATTCACACGAGATGATTTTTGGCGTTTTATTTTCAAAGAAAAGTGCTTTATGCATTTATAATATTTACACTTTATTGCTCCACTATACATACAGTAAAATTATTTTAAAAGAGAACAAGAAAGTGCAAAAATGTTTAATAAATGCATTGCATCTTCGAGAATCGAAATCACTATTATATAATCTTATATTCTTATATTTTTACTGAGCACTGAACCTCTGAGAGTTTTTCTCAAGGTCACCAATTCTTATAGTAAATTTTCAACGTCTGAAAAAATTCCGCTTTAATCAAAAAAATTTCTACACTACGACCTGTCGATATGTTAAATTTGAGCGCCTGTGAAAACAGTAGATTTACAGTGTCAATACTTTCATTCAACAATGAAAACATATAGCTCTAATTTTGTAAAATTTTAACTATTATGTGTGTGACACAGTACCCGCTAATACAGTAGTTTATAAATGCAGGGTCTTCCGCGCTTCGCTCATTTTATCGTCCTACCGAGAGGACTATTCACCATGTAGTTAATAAATATGAGTCCACTGGTTTAGTAAACTATCGATTTCGCGTCGTTCATAAGAAGTCAGCCTTTCGCAGATCACAAAATTTACGTCGTGCATTGGGCCTGCACCTGTACAAAATTCAACTGACCCTGGAACTGAAGGTAAACGATCACAGAATGGGCTCTAATCCCAATTTTCATTGTAAAATCATCTTCAGCAATGAAGCCCACATCTGGATGAGTGGGTACGTGAATAAATAAAATTGTCGAACTTGGTACGATACCAATCCATATGATTTCCAACAACGTCCATTGCCCGCCGAAAAAGTCACTGGTTGGTATGTGATTTTGAGCTGGCCGCGTCATGGGTACATATTTCTTTGAGAATGACGATGATTATCAATTTCTTTTAGCCTGGATTGGATGATCGGGACACCAACGATTGCCACATTGGATATTCTGCATGAGCGATTTGAGGGCATGGTCGTCACATGTGGAGATAATGTGAACTGGCCACCGAAGTCGCACATGTATCCGAATAAGCCTCAAACCACTGCTGTCTTCAAAGACAACGTAGCACATATCATTTGTCAAATTCAGCTTAATTTATGCTCCAGACTTATCGAAAATAGGACACTTCGGATGCGCTCCACCCTGAGAAGCCATGGCGAACATTTGAACGATGTTCCATACAAAGAACCTGTATATATATATATATGTATATATACATATATAGATACATGTATTTAATGCGAAACTTTCCACCTTTCGATATGCAGCAGTGGTTTCTTAGAGTCATAAGTACTGTGTAAAAACATTCCCAAATGTTTGCTGGCTCAGAGAAACTGATCCATACCTTTCGGCCCAGCAAGGTATACATTTTTTTTACAAAAGTTTCTAATTACCATATAATGGAAACTATAATATACATTCGTTTGCATTTTTAAACAAAATTGCGGGTAGGGCCACGTTACTTCGGTTCTACTCTCACATCACAAGCTTTCATTTATTTCTATTGTTTTTTCCTTGAAAATGTCTTTTTCTTTTTGCACACAATTTTCCAACTACAAAACTTTTTATCCAAATGGAACGTGTAGAAAAAAATACTGCATAAAAATTTCAAACTAAGAAGTCGGACAGGAAGGAAAGAAGGAGTAAAATGGATGAAATCTACATCAGTCTAAAGTTTTTGAGAACAAAAATTAAGACAAATCAAAAGCCATTGTGTGCAACGTTTAAATAAATTTACATAAAATTTTGCACGTACACACACACACACACACAGATGGCAAATATATAATTTTATGAGTCTAATTGTCGTTACTGTACTATGCAAATGTGATACATCATCAGCGCTATTTAAGCAGTGGCTGTACAAATGTCACAATTCAGTATTGGTCGCTGACGATATAGCTGAGGTCTACCAGACAATTAAGCAGCCGACTATAGGGCGGCAATTGTAGCCATCAATGACTGTAGTCCTTGTACTCCGTAGCTTGTTGTCATCTATGTGTTTAATGAACTACGGGCTGGGCCAAGTTCGACTTACTGATTTGAACTTTTTATAACCCAGACCACTACTGGGCGTCTGGCAACCCTATGTGGAGCAGATGTATTAATTTTAAAGTAAATTATAACCATTTTGCATAATATAGATTTTCCTTCGTCGATGTTTTATTGTTTGTTTTATTTATAAGGCACATCGGAAATATTTCAATGATTGTAGTACGATTTGAACCCACAACTAACCAAATAACTAGTCACCTGTAATGTGACCTAACTACTCATCACTTCCTTTCCCCTTGCTTTCTTACTAGAAAACTAAAATTACTTAATTTATTGTCATAGCAAAATTGCATGGCCCTACAAATTTTACGCTAAACTAAATTTCAATTGTAATGCAATTTCTTTTAAATAAAATCAGATTGTTTTAAATGACAGAATGGTTTTTTTCTTTTTTGTATGCAATGAATTTTTGATTTCTTTTAACAAAATATTTTTTAGACTTTAAAACAAAAAAAAAGAGAGAAATTAAAATTAAACTACTTTAAAAAATATTTAATCAGATAAATATCATAAAAAAAAAAATTGTTACTCATGCAAAAATTAAACAACACACATGCATATAAAATTATGCATAAAATAGTGAAACATTAGGGTGATACAAATAAAAATATTTAATGCGTTGGCAACAACTGGGGGAATTTTATACAAATCTCGTAGAACTTCATTAAATTTTTATCAACAATTCAGTGTTAAAGTTTTATGGCAAAAAAAAAATGCACACAGAAATAAGGACCGCCCTTATATAAAACTGCATTTGTGGGTGTAGTCACTATGAACAATAAATAATCCTTGACATTTTTTTTTTTTGAACACACATTCATACATACATTTATGAATATGTTTATGCATGTGAACCTTAATTTTTATATATGAAAATATTTATGTAAATGTTAATTTGTGCACATGTCTCTTGACAATAAACGCTGAATATATTTTTGTATGATGTTTTTTTTGTAAAGTGCAATAAAGAAATCTAAATAAAAAATCATTTAAATATTTTATAAATTCCTACTAAAAGTACAACTTTTAAATGTTATTTAAAAACAATATTGTGAATTAAAAATATGTGCAAATGCATTTATTATCCCATTGAAAATGAGCACACGAAATATAAATATAAATATTGTTTTATAATAAATAAAAAGTAATTTCTTTAATTAACAAAAAACTGTAATTGAAAATAAAATAAATTTTAGCAAAAAATTTATATTCATAAATAATTTATCAGTGTATAATAAGTGTAAATCTTATTTTTAGTTATAAAAATATAGAGAATTTTTAAAACAAACATTTTCTATTAAACTAGTGTAGTATTTTTGAAAATAATTTAGTTAAATTATAAATTAAATTGCATAATCGTAAAGATGCTGCCCAGTAATCTGCGGCCTTAAGAAAAAAAAAAGGAGACCAAATTAAAAAATTTAAATTAATTAAAGCCCAACATTTTTGGGGCCTTTTTCCAATAATCCGAAACGAAATATAGTCCCAAACAGGAGAAATGAAAAAAGGCCCCACAAAATGTCGCTACTTTTTACTTTGTGGCTTTTTTCATTCCACACCTCAACAGCTACTAATTTTCAAAAGTTTTTTTTTGCATATGGAAAAGCTTTATTAATTTTTCTTTTTTTTTTGCTAATTGTGGGGGAAGGCAAAGTGCCCGCCCCAAAAATTGATTAACAAATATTTTTGCCATTTGTGAGGCAATTTTCAAAAATCATTTTGCATATGGAAAAGGTCCGCTAAAATTTTGTTTCCAAATTTCGGGAGGAAGGGGATCAGTGCCCGAGTTTAAAACGTGAAAATCAAATAACTAAGTTGTTTGTGGAACAATTTCCAAAATTCTTTTTTTGATATGGAAAAATTACGCTAAAAATTTTTTTTGTTTAAATTTAGGGATAAGAAAGGCAAAGTGCCCGCCAAAAAAATGGCCGATAAGTTGATGGGGGTAGCGAAGCGCACCGGGTTAATCTAGTTTGGCGAGCGACAAACACAATTGACTTGCAAAATGCATGTCAGATGGTTTGTCAGTTCAAAATAGAACACGCTCTAATTGAAAACCGTTACACTATAAAAGCAGGCTGGCATTGACAGAAACAAATTACTTTTTGCTGCTTTTACACTCCGTGTTTGCATTTTGCAGTTGAAAATTTGACATTCACACTTTCAAAATAGAAAGTGTTTAAAAGCAGCTTAAGGCGAATAAATAAAATATTTCGTGTTACCAATATTTAGTAATTCTATGGCTGTATACAATATTAGGACGAAAGGAGACCTTTGGCGAAGTTATCTAGCCCTGCTATTTCACAAAAAACGTAAAATTTTTTCTGTTCTGTAATCACGGTTAGTCACCAAACAATTTTGATATCTTTTTTAAAACAATGAAACCCATCAAGCCCTGAAACAATTTGAGTAATTTTTTGACCACAAGATATCGAGTTCAGGATGGTCAGCCTTTGGCCGAGCTGCTTTCAGTCATACTAAGTTGAAAAGTAATTTTGCGCCTGCAATACTTCTGGCTCAACAATTAATAACTAATATCATTAAGTCCACTGGCACCTAGAGGTCCATAGTTGGGCCCATCGTATAACCAACTTTACAATCTATTTAACAGTGAAAAAATCATTAGAATCTCTACAACCGTTAATGAGTTAGAGCGTTTTAGTTGCTTTAAAATAAATAATGACTGCTACTCACTTCTCATTCTACACACGGGGAGGAATAGTATAAATATAGTGCAGTACCATATTATTTAGTTAGTGTGCAGTGAACAGTGTTGCCGTGTTTTTTGTTTTTAATTGTGAATTCTTGTGGAACGTGTATGTTTTGGTATGTGGACGCACTTTAGGCCGAGGGTGCCTCCGTAAGGGATTTTCAGGTAAGTTTATTTTTAATTATATATGTATATTCGATATAAAGGGTGGTTTTTTGTGGCAACACTGTTTGTATTCATTCTTTAAAATTCAAATTTTAACGTAATATTCTTTAAAGCTGGGGTGGAATCGTCACATCCGTGATCGTGTCTGTAATCGTACGAAAAAAAAATACGTGATACGTCAATCGTATGAACTGAATGGCATCATCACATACGATTGCAAACTGTTCGTAATCTTTTGTTCAATTCACTATAGTTTTCAAATTCCAAAATACTTGTGAATGAACATATAATTCAGAATAGTTGTTTAACTATCAAAATATATGAACAAAATTAGTAAAAACCTCCAACAGTAAAGACCTCCACCAGTTTGCTTTTTTGAATATTTATTGAAAGAAAGTTTTTTCTTCGCCTGGTATTTTTGGTCAGCGTAGGCCTAAGGCACAAAGTCATCAATACATGATTTTTCTTACAAAATATAAATTATTTACGTCTTCAAATCTTTAACTGGTTGTCCTACCGCGTTAAAACGCTTCGCAAGGTCATCCCACAGTTTTTTAGCTGTAGCTTTTCCTTACGCACAATTGGCTATCATAGTTTTTGCCAAGTTTTTGTGTTCATTCATGAACTCGTCCATAACTTCCTTTTGGCAGGGATTTAATTTATTATAATTAGTCCTATTAAACAATATCATCATTAGAATTTATTTATTTTAAGCGATTTCATATAACTTACATTTTTTTTTTAGCAAATTTCTAACACTTTTCAATGAACTCGAACTAAATTTTATTAACGGATGACTGTTCGTAGAAAACGTACGTTAAGTCGTACGATAACGTATGTCGTAATTCCAAATATTGTGAATTATCATCCGTTGACGTATGTTATAATCTGAAATGTGTGTTTTTACGAAACAAGTTGTACGTTCACGGATGTGACGATTCCACCCCTGATATAAAAGTCACAGCAATCCGTGAACGCACTTTGGGCCGATGGTAGTTCCGTAAGGGATTTTCGATATAAAGGGTGATTTTATTTGGCCACCTTGTTTTTTGCCAGCTCAGCTGTTTTCGTGTAGCATGTTCAGTTTGTTCTATAATTCATGGTTAATGAATCGATTTGTAAACGAACAACGCTTGCAGATTATTGAATTTTATTATCTAAATTCATGCTCGTTTAAGAACATATATCGTGCATTTCTTCCATTTTTGGTCAGTTTGGACAAACTTCTGATGCGTCTCTTCATAATCTTGTGAATAAATTGTGCACCAAATTTACATTATTGGGCATTTTCTTTCTAAATTTCATTTATGTATTTTCCGTTGAACGACATTCTTCTTTAATTAACTCCGCAAAGCTGAAAAGCTTGTCTTAAAGCTTAAACAAACAAACACGCATACGTAGAGTGCGGATAGAGAAAAATATCGCAGCTGTAGGCGCCAGTGTTGTTGATTCACCGTGAATTTGGCGTCGGTCGCAGCACTACCGCTGTTACAAATTTTTTTTGACCAAAATGGAAGAGCTGAACTTGACTGCCATGTGGTTGCAATCTGTGTGAAAACACTATAAAATTAAAATTTTAACTCAATATTTTTTTAAACTGTTATAACAGTCACAGAAACGCGTGGTCGGCTCAGCTACTTTATGTTGATATTTCATATAAGTTCACCGCAAATAGAAATTTATGTACATGGCAACTCTCATATTCCTGTCGAATATCAAATATTCTTTATTAAAAACCATAAAAAAAAAATTGTGCCTGCCCTGAAGCACTAGTTCATAGTGTTGGCAGTGAATTAGTTGTGATAAAAAATTTTGCAATTTTTATGATTTATTTGGATTTATAAAGTTTAGTTTTTCATCAGTGGCTGTTGTTGTACTAAATTTTTCCAGCGGCATTATTTTTAGACAGCATGAAAAACGTGGCTTTTTTTGTCATCAATTTTATTAAATGCATTTCGTTTCCATATGAAAATATAAAAAAATGTAAATATTTTCAGATATTATTTTATGAAACAAGAGAGTAGTGATAGGAAATCGTAAAATATTTCATAATAAACCTTTGCGAGAAAAATTTTTAAAGCAACCACACGAAATACGAGGTGACAAACAACGTCTCAGCAGTGAAACAGAGGAACCGGCTATACAAACACATACATATGTAGAATTAATGAATAATATTTACCCCGCTAGCATTGATTAGTTACCAATATTCATATGATGTAAAACAATTGCAAAGCAGGTTTGAAAAAAATAAAATAAAAAGAGGCCCAAGGTGGTTGGTATGACATAAAATGTACAATGAAAGTTTCTGAATTAAATTAATCAATACCACAGCATTACAAACGATGCCACAGCATCAATACAATTGCTTAATGGTTATTACGAAGTGTAACTATTGCCTTCAAGTGGTGTCATTTGCTGGTGATAGAACACGATAGAATATTCTATCGGTTCATTAGTTCCAATTACTCACCAGCAAATAAAAATTCTACAAAATTATATTTTCTTGTCAATTCCGTAGATGTTAAATCAATATACGGGGCGGAATTAAAATCTATGAGTTTGCTGCAATGTAGCATCATAGTCAGTGCAAAATTTGTGCTATCAACAAAATGAATTGATTTTCGTATTTTAATCAAATTCCGAAATAAATGGTGGTGATGGCTGAAGTACGTTGACTATAAAACCAAAAATGTCCTGGGTTCAAACTCAATTTCATAAAACCATCTCGTATTTTTTCTGCTGTGCATTTGTGTGGCTTTGTGTCAGTTGTTCTAGGAGGTTTCAGTGGCGAAGGCATAGACACTCATCATTGAACAGTAACAGGTAACAGTAACAGTAAAATAATTTCTAAAATCGCAGCTTCAAGAAATTTAATACTTCTCTGTGACATCCGAGGGGCTACAACACAAAGAACGTGCAAAAAGCAGAGTGTCCTCTCTCTCACTATCCCTTCCCTCTATGGCTTTCAAATTTAATACTTCTTCTTGACATCAGAGGCGCTACAAAACTACTAGAAAAACACAGAACCTTCAAAAGCAGAGTTGTAATACAGTGAAGCTTCACCTTTTGTCATCTCTTCTACAATACCTTTGCCCTAGTTTCAGCACAATGCATCGCACATGTAGTAGTCATCTCCGGCTGCTCCAAGAAAAAAAAAGAAACAATTGAATAAAATAAAGTTGTTTAATATTTATGGAATACTTAATATCATTTAAAATTAATCTGCAATATATAAACATCTTAATGGGTATTGAAACTATTTTAATTTATTTATTCGAGTCACTATTTATTTATAACGATGACAGATTTAGAATATTTTCCCATTTGCCATGAATTTTTTAAATTTCTTTTATGCAACTGACTCTTTACAATAAATCCATTGGAAATTTTCTTACTTTAAAAGACATACTGTGCATAATTGAATGTACTATAATTTATTATAAGCTCACCAAATGTACAATGAATTATGGAAAATATATTCTTAAATATTTATAAGGAATGCAAAGAGTATAATGCACTTTTAAATATTCTGAGAATTAGCAGTCATAGTCGGCTTAATGCCACAAAGCAATAATTCCCTTCAAAGAAAATGCACATTTAATGTCACATGCGAAATTGTGGCTTTTGTGGAACTTATTCTTTTTGTTTGATTGAATATAATTATTTTAAATACACTTATTGAATATTTTGTGGGTTTGTAATGTTTGCTTAAAATTGAAAGGTTTCAATAGAAAGTTGAATTATAAATCATTAAACACACACCAGGCTGCACAGTTACACGATGGCGATGGCACGATGGATGGTAGTCTGCACGTTGACTACAAAACCAAAAACAGACCTGGGTTCAACTCCAGTTTCAAACACATCTCGCATTTTTCTGATGTGCATTAGCGTGGCTTTGTGTGTCAGTTGTTGTCGGAAGGTTTCAGTGGCGAAGGTATAGTCACCGGTAACTGAACAATACCAGCTTCAGCTGATAGCAATCTACAATCACATCAGAACACCCTCCTTCGTCGGTATTGTGTAGCACCGGCGAAGTAAAATAATAATAAAAAAATGGCTACTAAACCGAAGCTTCAGCACTGCTACGAGTATAAAAACAAAAAGAACGTGCAAAGAAGCAGAGTTGTAAAATAATTAATTAAGCTTCACCTCCTGTCGTTTCTCCTACTATCACTTTCCAATAGTTCCAGCACAATCCTTCGCATGTGTAGGAGTCATCTCCTGAGTGCTGGTCCCAGATAAAAAAAAAAAAACGTTGAGTACAGGAAAATAAAAAATTCGTTTGCAATTACTAAATTCATAAGTACACATTATATTTTGACTGAAATAGTTTTTATAGGTTCGGATTCATAAAATTAAATACTAAAATTCGTAAATCATTAATTGAAGTTTTGTTCTATTAAAATAATACACTATTAATAATTCTTCTAGTTTTTTTACCTCTTTTTATATTAATTACACTAATTATTTAAGCTGCAGGTCCTTTAATATTTATATTTATTCGATATTTCGCTGTTCCTTTGTGTAGCTTCTTCAGGAAAATTGGTTTTTTTTTAATGAAAAAAATATTTTTTTAAAAATTCACAATAAAGAAAAAGTTTTTGTCAATGAAAATTCAAACATATTCTACAATTTCAAAATAAAGATATTAACAGCCATATTCATAAAAATATATTCTGAATTTGAAATATGTATAATATACCTATTATATATTATATTATATTATATATCTTTATTTATATTTCATTATTGTGAATTTTAAATTATAAGCAGCTTAAATAATTAGTGTAATTAATAATACACTATTGATGTATTAAAGAAATTGATATTTATGCAAAATTTCAAACAATTAATTTGTGAAAAAAACAGTTGAGAAATTTTAATAAATGTTGGTATTGAAATAATTAAAATGTTTTAAGAAATTCCAAACCAATAAAAGAAATATACATATGGGAAATGTTCATGCAAGAAATCAACTAACAACATCAATATCTATGTACTGTAAAAATCTCATCTTATTCATCAATCTATCTTATTTATCTAACATCTATTTCATCTCAAAAAACCATGAAGTATTTGGATTTTCAAATGTAAAGAAAAATAGTTTTTGCCTTGTACTGAAAATTTTTAAATTTTGAGTGAATACCCCCTTGTTGGTCAACTGCGAACATTTATAAACGTTTACGACTGCTTTCCGGTGAAAAATATTGAAAAATTCACAACAACAATTAAAATGTAATTTTTATTTTTTAATAATACAAAAAATTACTTACATTTGTAACAATGAAGTCTTTGCGGGAATTTGGTTTTTTTTTTTTTGAGGGGAATTCGTGGTTAGCCACATTAATGGCCATTATTATAACTGGGCGTTAGTTAAAAAGAGTATTTTATCGGATGTATAAATAATTTTTCTATAAATAAATAAAATAAATAAATTGAATTAAATTGATTCGGTCAATGTGAAAATTTTTGGGCAAACAAGCGCTCATCATACTTCCATAATCGGCATATGAAACATCGAACAATTGCAATTTGCTGTAATAAGTTTTGAAAAACTAATCCTAAAATACATACATATATACTCATGTAGTCAATTAGCATTATCACATATCAAATGCTTTCATTAAATGCGGTTTCAATTATGCATTATGAATGCACTCACACACACTGCTGGGAAAATGTGTCAATTTTGTTTTGAACTAAATTTTGCTTTTTAATTTTTAATATATTTTCATTTGGAAAATTAACAAATTTTACATCAGCTTCAATTGTGGTTTTAGGGTTTTTTTTTCTCCTTTTTCTTTCATTAAAACATATTTTATTATTAACAAAATTTCACTTTGTTGCGGTTATTTTAGTATTTTTTTTTTTTTTTTTTAATTAATTTTGAATTTCTTATTGGGTTTATAAATTTTACTGAATTTAATTTACTCTTCTTAGTGGAGAGAAGCTCTATAAATAACTAAAGGCTTTAACAATCATAGTGCGTCAGTTATTTCATTTAGATCATTGGAATTGCTTAAAATTTATAACTCTGCAAATCTATAGATCTCTTTAGGGAACAGACTGACATTTAATGCTGAAGTAATTTCAGAAAAGCAAAAAAAAAAAAACAATTTTATTAAATTTTTTTAAAAACTGGGCGAAACAGTGCAAAGTTGGTTTTTATGCAAAATTTAGATAATGTTCCCTACATTGGGCGACGCTTTTAAAATATACAACTTTGGCTCACGCTGCACCACGTGAGTGATTTTTATTTTATTTATTTGTTGTATAAAATCTAATTTCCTTCTCACCCGTACTGAAAACAGAAGCTTTGTCCTTTGGGAATATATGAAGTATGACTTTTACTAAAAACATTAAAACAACAAAGCTGGCAATATTTGTTAATAGTATGTAGACAGTAATGATAATTCTCGTATGCATTTTCCTAAGCTCTGACGGGTTAAATAGATGATATTAATGACTTTACAACCATCTCCCTGTTGACACAAAGAGAACTAATGACGTGTGCAGTGGCATAGAAAATACGTATTCTACTCAACTGGTGTTGGAGATTAATGGCTCTTTTTCCTCTTATTCAAATCAGGAATGTAATTGCCTCACAACATTGTGATAAATTAACTGTGAACTTGAATACGACAAAAATTTTTTTAATATGTAATAAATATAGTTCGATTAAATTCTATTCTGAAAAATCAAGAATTATTTATTATAAAAAAAAAAAGTTTAAATAAAATAACATCAGACATGCCGTAACTTTGCTTCGGAATTAACACGCAACTGCAGAATTGTGCAAGAATTAAGCTCCATCTTTCTACCACTTTCACTACCTGTCTATTTTCCACATTATTCCTCTCTCTCTCTCTCTATCTAGTTCCAGTGCAAAGCATTGCTTACGTAATTGATATGCCCTGAGCTGTGGTTCATTAATTTCTTCACAATATTGTGATAAATTAACTGTAAACTTGAACACGAGAGAAAATTTTCATTAATTTGTAATAACTGTAGTTCGATTAAATTCTAAATATTCTGAATATTTACCTGATGATGACCCTTGCACATGCGGTGTATTGTTCTGGAACTAGAGGAAAGGGAGAGTAGGAGAAATGACAGGAGGTGAAACTTCACTATCTTACAATTAAGCTTCACCTCCTGTCGTTTCTCTAACTATCCCTTTCCTATAGTTCCAGCACAATGCATCGCATGTGTAGGGGTTATCTCCTGAGTGCTGGTCCCAGTTAAAAAAAAAAAAAAATTAGCTTTTTGCACGTACTTTGTTTTTATGGCAGTGTTGTAGCGCCTCTGATGTCAAGGAGACGTTTTAGTAGCAATTTTTATTAATTATTTTACTTCCACGGTGCTACGCAATACCGCCGAAACAGGCTGTTCTGCTGTGCCTGTGGATTAGTTACAACTGAAGACGTTACTCTTCAGTGAGCAATGAATATGCCTTCGCCACTGAAACCTTCCGACAACAACTGACTCAAAGCCACTGAAATGCACAACAGAAAAAATGCGTGATGTTTTTATGACTCTGAAACTGGGGTTGAACCCCAGAAATTTTTAGTTTTGTAATCAACGTGCAGACTACTGCGACCATCGCCATCCTCAACTTCCAAAAATGCGTTTTATTAAGGGGTGTACGGGGATTTTGTACTTTTTTAGAGGTAAGGTCTAATATACATGCAAATATTTTTAACAAAATTAAACTTTTGTTGGCTGTAATATTTAATGTAATTTATCTGAGATGCTTTATTTCATTATTTTGGATATTTTTTTTTAGTTCTTTTCCCCCTTTTCACACTTTCTTGTTTTAATTTAAAGAAATTTTACTTTCCTTAAGGCCGTTAAATCCTTTTCTTTTTCTTCTGTAATACTGTTATTTTTAATGAATTATTTCCCACATATATAATTTATTTGACATATTTGGTTAACACAGGAGAAACATTTAGAAATTTTACAAATCATTTGCATACATTTACAACTCCATTATTAAGAAAAATATACATGTCGGTATGTGTGTATGCATCGTGCATATAATTCACTTAAAATATTGTTATTGCTTTCTTTAGTGGCAAGTTTTGGCACTTGTGTGTTTATCAAAGAGTTGAAGCCACCCACCTTCTTTCCCCAAAACTCGCAACAGCCAACGAGGAAAAGCAAACAAACCCCAAAAAGAATATGAGAAAAAAAAATAAACGAAAGTAAACAAAGAAAGTGAAAATTTTATCATTATAAAATATTTATAATATTTTTTTTCTTCTTCTCCAAAGCGTAAACACATGTTATTTATTTATGTTGTTCTTTCTTTATTTTCTTTTTTGTATTTTTTTTTTGTTTGTTATTTTTTCGTTGTAGAAGCGTTTTGAAAAACAAAACAACAAAAAAAGACGCAATTTGTTTTTTGTTCAGCTGTTGGTGACATAATTTCCCTTCAGTAAACCGCAAAAATAAAATTCTATACACTCTCCTCCTGTGTTCTCCAAGTAACACAAACATACATACATATGCACATGAACCTACAGACGACACCAGACAAAATGTTGAGTGTTTTTTCCTTGCTGTTACTTTTAGCCATTAGAAAGAAAGCAGGAGCGAGCATGGCAACCAGATTTGCCATGTGGCAAGAACATTAAATTGTTTTGATTTATATGCAGCAAATATGTGTGTGTGTCACAGTTTTAACATTCTCGTTTTTTTTTGTTTGTTCTTCTCCTTATTTCCTGTTCGAAAGTAATACATCAGCATGTTATTTTTGCAGCTTTCACTAAAAGGATATTTTTATATCTTTTTCTTTGCTCCACTTAAACAGCATGAAAATTTAACTAAAAAAATTTTTTTCTTTGGCTTATACAGAGTGGCCCAGATTGGCGCTTGTGTTCCTCCATCCTAATAGAACTATACTTGTGAATGCTTTCCACGGCGGCCTTAAAAAATTGTCCAACATTGTCCAGTGATGTAAACGGCGATACCGTGTTTATTTTTAAAAAAACTATGGGCCAATTAACCTTTTCACCGTAACACCGCACCCAACGGTAGCTCCACTTAAGTGAGTGTAATTCTCGCTGTTGAACTTTGAACTTGGATTTTCCGTAGTCCTTTTTGCTTATTAATCAACCCATTCAATCGGAAATGGGCTTCATCGCTCATAATTAAATTATAAATAAAATCATGATTTTCTGCTGTTCAATTTCAAATTCCCCAAGTCTTCTTTACAAAATATGTGAAAACAAAACAAAAAAGATTTTAATAAAAAAAGTTATAAGGAATTCAAACACCTTCGCTCCTTTTGGGGACATTATGTACTTGTATTTAATACAGGATGGTTGTTGATTAAACTTTGCTGCACAAAAAAAGTCAAATAACTTTTTGTCCCCAGCTTATATGTGCACGAATATCCGCGGTTGCAGCAACAAAAATCTTTCCATTAAACCGGTTAAAACAAGAAACCTGTCTGCACTATACACTACTTTAGGTAGCTGCCTCCCGTGTTGCCAAGGCATTTCAAGTACGGTAGAAAAGTTCTCTAGAAAACTTGTCTTCTAATCCGTTTAAACGCTAGACAGTGACACATAAAGTCATGCCACATAGAACTTTGTCGCTTTGCGTGACGTTTCTAACTTTGGCAGAAAAGCGTAAAGCAAAAGGTGTATGACACTATAAACGCTTTGACAACACTCACGAATTGTTTGTTTACCAAAGAAAAGTGTTTGATAATTGTGCTATTTATTTTTTTATTATAAAAATAAAAGTCAATAATGTTATTTGACGATATACAATTACAATGTTCTTCTGTTTGAAAACGAAAAGAAGAGAAAGGAAGACACGAATAAAGAAAATTATTCAAACTGATTGTCAAAGCACGCAAAAAGATAAAAGATGCCCAACTTTTCGCTTTGCGCTGCGTTAAGAATACTTTATGTGACATGTTTCATATAAACGTGTACATTTCATCTTAAATGTCAAAGCGTAATTGCAACGCAAAGCGAAGCAAAAGTTCTATGTGACTATAGAATCTGTCATCCGTCATACTTTGACTTTTTCAAATGACATTAACGTACCGACGGAAGAGATTGGCACAATGAATACTTTGTTGGCGGATATCAACTCATAGCCAGCGTTACCACGTTAAAAAGTTAAAAAATAAAAAAAAAATTCCAGAATATTTTTTCCTTTTTAAAAATAAGTCTTCAATTGCTTTTATACTAGTCACAAATTTAAAAGAAAAATTATATAAAAACATGCACCATTTCAATTTAAGACAACAAACCCGTGCAAATAATTTCCTATCCGTTTTGAATTTAAATACTGTGTTCTTTTAATTTTGTTTCTGCTGCAGCAGTCTTAAATTTTTTGTTACAACAGAAGCGATTTTTAATCAAATAAAAGGTTGTTAACAACGTTTCGCAATATAAAACTTGATTTTAAAACTTTATAAGTAAAATTTAGGCTGGATAAAGTAAACAAAATGAAAAAAAATATTCACATCCCCACATTAAAAAAAATTAACCAATTTTGGTTGAAAATAACCTACAACGGCAACGCTGTTCATAGCTGTCAAAGTACTCAACGTATGTAAAAAGTTAAAAGTTGGCCAACTTACGTACTTTGCTTTGACGGAGATGTAACATGCAAATTAATGTCTCTCGACTAAATTCGAATAAAAAAATATAATTTTTTCTGCGACTATGCGCATTTATTTATGTATTATATTTCCTTATTCTACAATTTAGAAATACACTTAACCACTATGTGTTTTTTTACACTGTATAGTTTTAAGATTGCACTTTACAATCTTTAAAATTATCCTGAAATACTAAAATAAGAAAATCTTGAAACTAAACTAGAGTCTTTGTTATATGGCTGTTATCTATAGTTTACAAGATTTTCTTTGTTTCTTATTATAGTTTATCAGAATATAAATTTTGTACTAGAATAAAAAGTATAAATTAAAATGAATATATGATTTTATTTGTGCTTTTTTCCCTTAAAAAAATATATGTGAAATTTATTATTACATACTTTATGATATTCTCATAAAGTATTTTTTACAAAAGTTTAAAATCAATTTAAAAAAAAAAAATTTTTTAAAAAATTTAAAAAAAAAAAATTTTAAATCAATTATAAAGAGATATTCCCAAAATAAATTCAGTTAATTAAAATGAATGTAAATATTGAGATAAGAAATAACAGCGCAACAAAATCAAAAAAAATTTGGATTTCATTTCAAATGTTTTTCCGAAGAATAGAATCAGTATTGTTATCTACCGGTTTAAGAATGTTACTATGTAAAGCATTTTCGATGTGAAAATTTATTCATATACATTCAATCGAATAACGAACTTTAACTACTCAGTTTTATGTAAATCAAACAAAAAACAAAATTTAGTGAAAATGAGCGAATTCACTTAATTGGCAATAAAACACGCATTTATCCATGGATTTTCATGAAATATAGTTTATTTTATTTCTATTACATTCAGCTTTAAGATTAAGTAGTAAAACTGCTAACTATTTGGTGCTTTCTGTTTTTTAAGAAATTTTTTTAATTAAAAAATTTGGTAATTTTTTCAAAAAAAATTTTTTTTTCCACTTTTTCATCAGTAACTCCAAAACTAATGGCTAAAGCAAAAAAAAAATGTTAATAACAAAACTTAAAGCTGGCGTAATTTCAAATATTTTTGAGGTACTGCATAGCAAGTTATAAAAAGTCTTTCCAAACTTACGTCCAGATGTAGAGAGCGGCAGCCTCTTCAAAAAAAAAAACACAAATTTAAAAAAAAATTTTTACAAAAATCTTACCATAGAAATTGAAAAAATTATGATTTTTATAGTTTGGTGACCACAGGGGATTAAAAAAAAATAGTGGTTTTAAAAGCCATTTTTTTATTTGTTGACCTGTGTAATTAAAATATAAACCTAATTGTGAATAATTATCTTCTTCTTATTTCTTATTTTGACATTTAAATAAAAAACTTCCATGTTGCTAGAAACAGGGAAACAAATCATCGTGGAAGTGGGCTTTTAACATTCGTAACCAGCTCTTCATTTCATTAAAATTTTAAATTTTTCTCTTCCATAACAATTTGTTGCAAACATATGTTGTCACACTTTCTATACATACAGCACTTATGCATGTTTGTCTGTTTGTTTGTTTGTTTCATTTCTAAATTGTATGCATTCTTGGCAATAAAGGAGCGACAGTTTTTTTTTGCAGCCATTTTCCTTTGGAAACGAAAACTATTTTAAACCAAACAATGCAACGCTTTTGTCAGTTTGTTAATGTTGTTGTTTTCGTTTGTCGTTGTTGTCTAGTTTCTGATGTGCCGTTTCGCAGCCCGCAATAACGTTGAAAATTCTTAAGAAACTTTGCACATTTTTCTTGAGAATAAATAACAGCCGGCAACACGCCGATACTGACAGCAGCTACAGTAATAACAAGGCAAAAATACATTTACACGCCTTCCGTTTCCTGTTCCTGTTGTTGTTAGCGTTTTGCTGTTATTATTCTTTTTTACTTAGCTACTTTTAAATAGTTGATATGCTGGATTTAACAACAACTCCGACAAGTGTTTCCAAGGTAGGGTTTGTTGTACTACCAAGATGTGTTCACACTATAGTTATTGCGTGTTAACCTGACACTAAATCTTTTAATACCTGACCTAAATATTAAATAGGTAAAGTGCTTAAAGTGAAAAAAAAAATCATTACATAAATCTGCTTATTAACTCATCGAGATATTATTTGAAATATGAACGTAAACGATGCAACTGATGGTTTCTTGAAACAACAAATAAAAAAAAATATATATGTATATGAGAAGATGCTCTCCTATAAAAGGGAAATATAAAATAGTAGAGAAATAATTACAACTTTTCATGTTATTGGCAGAGTAGGCCAGCGATATCAGCCATTTCAATCAGCAATTGTTCTTTTTGCACTATCCATGACTTTTTTTCTCGTTATCAACCGAAGAAGTTATTTTTTGCTTCATTTTACAATTGCAAAATTTATAACGTGCCGCCATTGAAAAACTCCTGTTCAGTGAAACACAAAATTAAAAAAAAATAAAAAACAACTGAACACAATCCATAAGTTTCCCAATATCAAAATATTTTTTTTAGAATGCTCTCCTACACGCTAAATGTCTTCATATAATAAAAGGGAATTTTATTCTCATGTTTATTTTAATAATGTGTACTGCACATAAGCGAGAATACTACGCACTGGACTGAAAGTTAGAGGGCAGTGACTTTTTTCGATTCACGCTGAAGGCTTGCAGGTGGTATTCGCACTATCAGAGATGAACATGTTTTTGAAAAAATTAAACCGAAATGTTCACACTACAATTGTTCTGTTTTAACTTTAGATATCGCTGGATGCTTACCGCCATATTCATAAAATTTAAACGAACGAATTTCAACAATAAAAGTAAAATGATAAAAGTGTTTGTATCGGGGAAAACAAGCAAATTATTACAATATTAAAAAGAAATGCTCCGCCCAAGTTGTTATTAATAATTCTTCTACTTCTTGCTGTGTCCATGACTTTTTTCTTTTCTTTTTTTTCATTCTAAGCAGACTTTTTTTGTTCTCTTTACAAATACAAATTAATTAAATAACAATTATGATATTATAAAAAAAACACGTTCAATGAGACGCCTAAAAATCACTGAACACACCACATTTACATATTTTCGAAAGAGTTTCATTTTTAAATACGTAAATATTACGTGTGTTTTTCAAGCAAATCAATGTATGGAAAACAATTAAAAACAAACTTGTTTAACTCTAAAACAACTTGTTTAAATGTGGCAGTGTGAACACCATAGACCATAGACTGGTTTCAAAATAAAAAAATTTTTCCTTTTTTTCTCACAATGGCACTTCTGATAATTATGTCTAATTAAACATCAATAATTTTAATGGAGTAAATGTGTACTATCATATAAATTTGTTTTAATTTATATTGCTAAATATATAAACTGAGTACCAATGAATTCGTCTTAGGCTCTTACAAGTATGGCAGTCTTTGGAAAATACATACCGTCATATGAATTCATAGAAGCCCTATAGACCGTGATTCACTATACTACCCAATCGCACGAGCTGCTAAATATGATATCATAGCCAGAATTTTTGGAAAGTATTATGCAACTTCGAGTGTATTTTGACTGTGCTGTACTATTAAAAATTACATAATGCGCTCATTTTCTGATCATAAGAGATACTTCTGTCGGTAGAAAATGGTCCTCTAGACTCTTCTGGATGAGTCATTTAGAATCCTTTTTTTTTTTGTATAATGTGTTTTCACACCAAAACTTAAACCCACAAACAGCTGATTTTGCGTTCTCACTATAAGTTAATTTAAATCATGTTTTAACGTGCAGTTTGTGCAATAAAATTTCATTTATTTTCTCCTTCCACAACTCGATGAAACCATTTCCAATATGCTCTACTCAATAGCATTTTTTTCTTTTGCACTTTTTTATTGTTCCTGCTGCTGCGTCCATTATGTTAAATTATTTTTACCTTTATTTTCTTTCATTTCATTAAGCGCCATTTAAATTTCCAGCTGTTTTAAATTTTTTTAACTTGGTAGCACTGCCTTTAGTACATAAAAATCAAGGTTGTATTTCATTCACTCAACTTAAAATCAATTCAGAAAAGGTTTAAAGTGGTTGTAAGAAAATATTTTATATGGTACAACCACGTTTTAATAGTTGGTTATATATAGAAACTTTTGCTTTAAAACCAGTCAGTTTGAAAACACTATTAAGTTACATTGAATAAATTTTTGTTGATAACAGCGTTGTTTGCCGCATAATTTTCTTTAATACTGTGCATCATAATCAATGAAAAAACTGATTTTGACATTTTTTGAAACTTAGGGCTTTTTTGAAATCATATGACGATACGTTGTTTAGCTGCACAAACATACAATGTTGAGCAGATTTCTCCTTTCTTTGAATATTTTTCTTTTTGCTTTTTTTCCATTGTTAAATAACTATTTTCGCTTACTTCTCAAGAAAATTGCAAACAAAAATGCACGCATTTTATAAAGAAAGTAGAAAAGTTTTGCGGTAAATTGTTTAAGAAAAGAAAAAAATATTTTGCCAGCAAACAAAAACATATTTTTAATACAGGAAAATGCAGAGAAAACAATTTCTTTAATATTATGTTAAATAGGTGAAAACTTCTAAAAATAAAGAATAAAATTTATAACAGTGAGAGAGAGAGAGAGAAGGGACCAAAGAAGCTGGCATAATAAGAAAATGAATGAGATAATGAAGTTACATTTTAAAGAAACAATTTGGAAACTAACACATAATTTCATATTGATGAAAGAAATAATCAATGTTGAGATACGTGCACACGAGGCAATCGAGACGTGCTGCCTGCTTCTACTCTTTTTTTCTTAAGCAAGAAATTCTTTATTGAATCTTCAAAATAAATTCCAATAACAATAAGTGCCCAAGTCATACATATAGGAAATAAGAAATAAATAATAATTTAAGTTTTCTTAGTAATTTTTATGCCGTCTTTAGAGTAGGCGGTTCCCCAAAATCAAGTGACATTAAATGTAAATGGTTTCGGAAAATGTTTTAACTTGGCAACTTTTAACTGGTTCAGCTTCAGATGCCACGATAGTCATCAAACGTTTTTCTGTTGACACATTAGTGTCTATGAAACTGTTCAATTATGAGCACTGAATTGCCAGCGATGTAGTTTTTCAAACAGTAATTTTCTGCTTTTTTAAAACCGGGTTCAAAAGGAAAATGCATACAATGTGTACAATATTTAATATTAATTTTATATAGCAGGTATCAAGAAAGGTTGATACACTGACAACACGTACACAGAAAAAAATTTTACTTTTTTTATTTTTAATAAACACCTTCAATTAGATTAGTAAATTTTTCAATTAAAAGCTTAATCAATTCAATTTAATTTTTAATTGATTTTTGGACTCAATATTTAAACGAATAATTATTTTTTTTCTTAGAAACTACACAAAATGCTTAATCTGACTGCTTTTTATTTCATGTATGCAACACTCTTTATACAAAGAGAAATTAATACCCAAAAAACATTCGAATTGATTTCAAAAAAATTTTTTTTTGCTTTTACAAATTTGTTTAAAATTTACAAAATATTAATAACACTAATTATTTAAGCTGTAGGTCTTTTTAATATATTTAATATTTATTCTGATTCAATATTTCGCTACTACTTTGTGTAGCTTCTTCAGCTTAAATAATTAGTGTTATTAATATAAAAAGAGGTCAAAAAACTAGAAAAATTTACAAAATATTCAATTAAATTTTTAATTATTATTATTAACAAGTTAATTGAAAATGAATGCAATTAAATCAACAATAATAATTTAATTAACACTATTATTTGCAGCTGAAAATCTAATTAATTTTTTAATTGATATTATAAAATTGTTTAATTAAAATTTTCTTTCATATTTTTCTGTGCACAACTGCAGAAAACCATTAAACATTTTGTTAATGTAAAATATGCTTCTTATTCTAAAACAATTAATAGTAAAATAGTTGTGTTCACATACACACACTTGAATATTTTACTACTCATATTAAACTTGTCAGAACGAATGATTGATTTTAAGTACGCAAAAAAGCCATTTTTCAATGGGAAGGCTCAATATAATAAACAAATTAAAATTTTTGAGTGATAATTTCATTCGCAGTTAATACAAGCTCATCCAAAATTTTTAATGTTTTTGTTTTAAAAACACCGACTTTGCTGAGCGCATCATAAAAAAATAATTTTAAAACCAGAAGGTTCTAGAAAAGTTTTAAGCGATGTATATTATCATAGACAATTAAACAGACCAAAACCATTGTGATTAACCGAATTAGGGTTTAAAGCCACGACTTACCATAGTGTATAGTCAACGCTCTAACTAATTCAGTCCACCAGCACGCTTCAAAGTACAAATGAATAAAATTGAATAGAATTTCCTATAAAATTTAAACATTTTGAAAGCTTTTTTGTATTCACAAGCAATAACGCAAGTTTTCGCCGAAAAATATTTTTTTAATCTTATTAAAGTATATCGTTTTATTTCCTGTTTCTATCAACTTTTTATAGCTGTGTTAAACAGCATGTTCGTACATGTACAGACAAGCAATAACAAAAAAAAAATAAACACAAAAATATAGCAGCCAATAGGATAAATAGATTTGAAATCAGCAAATACAAAGAGAGGACAGTTTGATAAGTAATTGAGTTTAACAGCAAATTCTAATATTTTATTGCCTGAAATTGCAAGACCATTCTGTGACAATAAATTCATTATGCTTTTAAATTTGATGAGATATGTGATCAGTTTTAAAAAAAAGTTTTTTCACAATTCATTTTTAATTGAAAATTTTGTTATATCCATTAAAAAATTCATCAGATTCTCAGCTGTAAACAAATTAATAGTATTAATTGAATTATTATTGCAGATTATACTTAATTAATTTTTAATTAAAATTTTTAATAATTATAATTATAAATTTATTTAAATAGTTTGAAAACTAAAAGAAAAATATTTTAATAGCAACATAAAATCTTTAAATTGATTTCCAATGTTTGTTGGGTATTAATTTCTATTTTTGTGAAGAGTTTTGCATATACGAAATAAAACAATCCGTTAAGCGTTTAAATAAAAATAAGCCGCCATTTTGTGCAGTTCATAGCAAGAAAATAATTTATTGAGCGCATAAATCAATTAAAAATTTAATTGAAACAACATATTATTCTAATTAAAGGTGTTAATTGAAAATAAAAAGTTTATTTTTCTGTGTTGGAAAGAGAATTGTATGCCTTTCATGTTTTAACATGTGTTTCAACATGAGGACGCCACTGCTGGCATTTAATTTTTCTGATGGGCGTCATAGCTGCGCGAACAGAAACCTTGTTTTTATTAAAAATTTCAACAATATGCAAAACTTGTTGTTCATTACAAAATGGTTATAAAAAAATTGTCTAAAAAATATCTCCTTATACTGGGTGGCGCAAAAGTCATCACCCTATCGGTAGATGTTATAATTTTTGCAAAATGCGGTATTTGTCAGTTCTACTTTGATATTCGGAATGCAAAGAGATATAAAATATACGTCAATAAGAAATGAATCGCTCTATACTCCTCAAGAAAGCAGAAAAATTGTTTGGATTTTTTTTGCATAATAATTCGTCGGTGGTGTTTCCATCTCTGTAGATGAATGAATAAGCAGTATTATCGCTTCTGGGGCAGCAAAAATCTGCGTATAACAAACGAAGAACCATAGCACGAAGTTACAGTATGACATGGTGTTTTCACTGGATCATCGGTCATGGGATGTTATTTTTTCGAAAACGCTGCGGTGCAAACAATTGTTGTGAACGGCGCGCTACACTGTACGACTTTCTACAGCGAATTCATAACAGGTTAACTTACTAGCCCAGCTGGTGACTATTTATTACTGTATAATGTCAAAATTTTATGAATTACTTTGACTACGTACCATGATTGTTGTGGTTGTTGGGATTGGAAAACATGTGGTTGCAACACAATGCAGCAACGACGCTTACGTCACGACCCGCAACGGAATTTCTGAGGTATAATCTCTTATACCGCTGTCGAGAGCGCATCGATTTACCAGCCAATAGCACTACGCATTTCAGAGGAAATAATTTTTTCAGCCAAACTATTCCCATATGGAATAAATTCCCTGCAGAGGTGTTCCCCATCAATTGCGATGTTGGAAATTTTAACACGAAAGATCACAAACACTACTCCCTCTATTCTCCTCCTCCTTCGTAACTATTTTCCTAGTTTCAGTGCAATGCACCGCATACGTAAGGGACATCCCCTGAGCAGTGGCCGCATAATAAAAAAAGTATAGAAATGCTGTCAAGCCGATTTCCACTTGCCAATTTAACTGAGACCTTGAGGAATATCCAATTGTGTTGCCAGTAATTTTAAGCCAATATTTGATTGTGCTACGTCAGCAAAAATTTTGCAGAAACCATTCAGCAAAAGTGACACTCTGGCATGTAGCAAAAATGTCAGATGCAGGGTAAGAAAACCAACAAATGAAAAAGTAAAAAAAAAAACAAAACTAACAACTTAAACAATAAATACCGTAAAATCTGAAATTCTTATAGCGGAATGTATGTGTGTATGTCTATTTTTGTGTACATAAAATATCAGCAAAAGCAAAAGCAACAGCAACAACAATATATAAATTTTTGCAACAAATAGCGACAATAAAATTTTTAGCCACCAGCAATATATTCTTGCTGTTGTATGTGTATTTTAGTGTCAATATTTTATTATTGGAAAATGGATTTGGTAAAGTTTATCCCGCAGAGCATTAGGAATTGCAAAGAGGAAAAAAAACATTCTAATAAACCACACAGCAACAATAACGGCTTCATCCTGCTTTAAGAAGAGAAATACTCGTACTTAGTGGTTGATATCGCGCATAAAATTGGTGGAAAGATGATGATGTCGATGATGATGATGCTGTTGCCGACTATGAGGAGCGGTTTGTTAAAAAGGAAATACTGCTGTTATTTAAGAAAATAGTCAACAAGATATTATTCTATTTGTTAAATATATAATTTTCTTTTTTAAATACAACTCTGAGAGAGAGTTGAGCAAATTGTCATCTGGTGTATTTATTTTCTAAACAGTTGTCACACTGCTGGCGTATAAAGTCTTGGAAAGGTGTTAAATCATTCCATATCAAACTTTTGAACACTTTTGAAGTTTTTCCGTTTTATGAGATAAACAAAAAGATAGGGTGAAGGGAAGGGGTACAAGAGAGAGTACTATATATAGAACAATAAACATGAGATGGGAAAGTATCCCAGGGTGTGGTCGGATCTGATCTACAAAGTTATTTTTGTGCTGCGTCTCAAGTCTTTAAGCTAAAGTAGAGTCACTTTATTCATAATGCATGAAACACATTCAAGGCGGCAGGCTACCGACCACAACCTGTCAAAAACAGAATACATTTGTGTATATGAGAATGGTTTTTTTTTAACGACAACACGACAACATACATACACGGCCAACGTTGTAGCTGTGGCCAACAGCCTGTTTAACGAAGCCAAGTTAAAATAATCGTTGAAAACAACAACAATTTCATATTGAGTGAACTTAACACAATTTCAGTTGTTGTTTGCAATATAAATGGCCGGTCCATTATTTTCACTTGTCTTCATTAAACAGTCAATAATTCCTATTTTTAAGAGTGGCACGAGTAGATTTGGTGTTGCCAATATCAAAAAAAAAATGTGAAATACAGTCGAACTTCTCTATAGCGATCTTCTCTATAACGAAATCTACTCTATAACAAACAAAATTCTTGAACACAATATTTTGTGAGTATTTTCATACATTTATATCTCCCTATAACGAACTACTCTATAGCGAAGTTCTCTCTGTAACGTACAATTTTTTAAGACCTAAATAGAATTTTTCACACTAAATAATCTCTCTATTGCGAAGTTTTTAGCAATCGAATTTTTGCATCAATTTAGTCACATGTGTATGTATTAATAAAAAAAAAAAATAATGTGTTCATGTAAAAACAATTTTTTTTGTCTTAATAAATATATTTTCTACATAAAAAAAAAAGTAGTCAAAATTTTCTGCAGTTTCTCTATAACGTAGAAATTTGACGGTCCCCAACTGCTACGTTATAGAGAAGTTCGACTGTAAATGTTTAATTTTGTTAATGAGTTGGAAAAAAAAGATACTGATAATTGTTGAAAAATGATTTTACGAATTTTACTAGCTGGTAAAGTATTGCTAAATATTAATTACTGCTCCCTATACACGTCAATTGCAGTATAGAGTTCGTGTGAGTTCGTTTATACTATGCTATGCTGCCAACTAAGAGGTTAAGAAACACCTGTGTGAAGATAAATTTCGAAATTTAAACCCTAGACACAAACCAAAGGCCTCTGTTAAACATGAAAAATCGAGATTTACCTATTCCAAATGGAACTGTGCTTACATTTTTGACCAAATAGATACAAATTAAAAGAGCAAGGATTTTATCCAATCCCCTTCACATAAATATAAACTTGTATCCCCAATATGTCAAAGAATCTTGTTACTTTTGCAAATAAAAAAATGCCTATTTCTTTAGAAGATGCATCATATTCCAGGAAACTGGAGAAAGATGGGCAGATGGAAATTGATGGAATTTATAGCTGTTGTGGCCCTTTATGATATCCAATGGCCAAAACCCCTAACATTAGGTGTTTTCATAAAAAAATTCATTTTTACTGAAATTTCAAATATGGAATTTCTCTAATCTGGTGTAAAATATTTTAATATGGCAATATTGAAAATGTATTTCCTACAATGAACATCTATCAGTTTTCAGCTGGTTACAGTATAGCTGTCATCTTCAAAATTATTAAGTAGCCGAAACAAATGCAGCCAACTTCATGTAAAATCTCTGGCGCTCGTAGCCTGCTGCCTCGAATGTGTTTCATGCTTGATTTTTTTCGCCGACGTTTTATTGCCTAGACACATCAAAAACGAAGTGAAATACAACGGATACATTTTTTTCCAACATCAAAACACATTCTACGATTCCACTACGTACCCACTATGGTGCTCGAATCGTTTAGAAATCCACATCTCCGCCACCAACTTCATCAATGAATTCTTTTCTATTCTGGCAATTGCATTCATCCATTACTCTGCCATAACTAGCTGTATGATATTGAATAATATTTGTGGTTTTAAAGCTTTTTATACATTTTGGAATTATTCTTGTACGTGTGTATGTGTCTGTGTGCATTTGTAGTACAAGTTGATCTGTTTGTATTTGAGTGTACATTTCCTTTTAAGATGGTTTATTTGTCGCTTCTTTTTTTTCTCTCTTAACATCTATTTGATTTTAACAGCAACAACAACAACAACAATAAAATCATGTTGAATTTTCTTACAATTGTTGTTACGCTAAATGCACTGTGTTACAATAAAATATTAAAAAGTATTGAGGGAAATTTGGTGTCATAAATAAAATGTTTCAATGGAAAACAAACCCGCGGGAAATTGTATTTTATGGCTTTAAGCATAGACTGTATGCGGATATATAGCAGACGACTTTGTTCTCTAGGCGTAATTTAATTATGTGTAATAGAAAGAAATTACGAGATATTCGAAATAAAAATGAAGAAAAATTTGTTTCCTTAGAATTAGTGATATTTATTTGAACTACAATTATTAACAATAAATGAATGAATGAATGATTATTTAGTTGTGTTTAAGTTCATAGTTAATTCATCACAATAATGTGAAAATTACTTTTGATTAGAATAAAGAAACAAAGTACAATTAATCTGCAACACCAGTTTTATGTAAAATGTTGGAACATTTTTTTCAGTTTTTATTTAGGTTTAATTTCCCAAAATTATATATAGAGCCCCAAAATTGTTCTTTTTTTCCTGTTTCTCATTATACAATGCTGGAAATATTACTAAAATATAAATAAATCAAATAACTTTGGTAGCGAAATATTGAAAATAAATAATTGAAAAAAATGTTTCATAAAAAAGACCATCGCTCAAAAATAAATATAATTAAAAAATTTAATAAAGATCAAAATAAAAATAGAAGTGAGACTAATAAATGAAATAATTCAAAAAACCAGTCCGCTGGACAGAAATGAAATAAAGCAAAAAAAAAACAATTAAGAAGGCCAAAATAAAATTATCGTATATTATATATTTTATATATATTATATTTTATATATATTATATTTTATATTATACACATATGCAAACTATATTCGTTTATATATTCTTTTTCGATATGTTACCTCACTATTGATCAAAAGCTCAAATTCTCGTCCTTTGCTGAACTTATTCATTTTGACAAACTTAAAAAGTGTTTCTTTGCTTGACCATCCTTCGGCCGGGCGCAAGCATTGCCTTCCCTATGGTATAACGAACACCGGCTTCGCAATCGAAAATCAACATTAAATATGAAAAATAAAATTTTGCTATATATAGAATATGTATAAGACCGATAATGAGACGCAGCAACTCTGCTTCATGATTACAAGAACGGTACAAATGCAGAGTTGTGCAAAAAATTTGCCCTATAACTTCACAACTTTTCCCTTCTCCGCACTAAACCTTTCCAACTAATTCCGGTGCAATGGTTTACATACCTAGAGGAAATCCCCCGAGCACTAGCCGGAGATAAAACATTTCACAAAAAATCTTGATCAGCAAGGTTTGTTTTCTTAATAGCTATTACATGTGAAATTATTTTAGAACAAATTCCCCAACATTAGCAAAGGTCAGTGATTGATGCAATGGTCTAGCAAACGTGCAAAAGCAAAATTTTTAAACAAGTCAATCATAAATACACACACTTACACATTTGCCAGATCATTACCACATGCAAGTGCAAATCCGAATAAACTCAGCTTTTAGAGCTTTTGGTACTTTCGGTAAGTAAAATGACAAATGAAGAAAAGAATTTTCTATTAATTAAATAGTACGTATTAAAATTAATGTAGTGTTGACTGGTTGTATTTATAAGAGGGTTGCGATGGTCGTCGAAGTCTGCACGTTGACTACAAAAGGAAAAAATGTCCTGGGTTCAGACTCATAAAAACATGTCGTTTTTTTTTTCTTAAGTGTATTTCTGTTTCTGTGTGTCAGTTGTTGTCCGAAGGTTTCAGTAGCGAAGGCATATTCACTGGTCACTGAACAGTGACGGCTTCAACTATATCCAATCCACAGGCACGTGAGAACGCCCTTCTTCGTCGGTATGGTGTAGCACCGGCGAAGTAAAATAATTAACTAAAATGGCTACGAAAAACGAAGCTTTAAAATTTAATACGTCTCCTTCACATCAGAGACGCAACAACACTGCTGTAAAAACAAATAACGTGCAAAAAGCAGTGTCGTAAGATAGTGAAGCTTCACCTCCTACCATTTCTCCTACTATCCCTTTTCTATAGTTCCAGCACAATGCATCGCAAGGGTCATCTCCTGAGTGCTGGTCCCAGATAAAAAAAAAAAAAAAAAAAAAAAAATGCGCGACAACGTATTTAAAAAAGCTTCAAATTATCCAAAATAAAAATCTAAAAATTATTTACAAGTTACCAAAAAGTTACCGAACCAGTCAGTTCCATACAAACTTCAAAGAAGATATATTTTCAGCAGTGACCAGTAAAATTGCACTAAGAATTGAAAGTCGCAACAGCTATTCAAATTATAATTTTAATAAGAGTTTTGCAGACATCTTCAACCCTGAAGATCTCATAAGTGCTGGCCTTAAAACTTCTTAAAATTCCTGTTTTGTAAAAATAAGGATTTTGCTATCTTTTTTGCTTAAAAATGTCAATAATTTAGTTATAGAATAGTATCCTCTAATTATTTTAAATGAACTCTATTTGTTGAAATACTTTTAAGCAAAATCTCAATATCTCAATGCCTCCGGAGGCATTTTTGTACCTGGATAGTCAATGATATATTCAAAACGGTATGGGCATCCCGGTGTTATACCACATTTATAGGCCAGCCAATGTTAAAGCCATAAATAGCAACCAGATTACAAATGTTAACAAGAGATATGATACAAGCCTCTTTTTGAGGCTTCCCAAACTTGAATACTAAGAAATACTGGTGGCTAGACCGATATCGTAGCTAAAACATTTCTTTTTTTTTTTTACCCTTTGACTACTTTCACTTTTATTGTCCCAATATTAAGGTGGTTTTTCTTCAGTTGTTTTTCCTACATTAGAAATTTAAATTATCTATGTATGTACCTTCATATTATAGTACGACATAAAGTAATTACCAATATTTTCAAAACGAACATATATTTTCTAAATGTAAATGTACTAGAGTGCTCGAATATGAGACAGTGTACGATATACTATATAATCTACTGTTTGTTTATTTATAGTGTAATTTGTTATAATAATATTTGTTAAATAAACGTTTAAAAAAAAATTAATATCTCAATATTATCAATATTATATTTAAAAAAAAAATTTCCTGAAGATGTTATATATCGAGATTATATAAAAATAAGAAATAAAAAACCTTAAAGCTTAATTAAATAGATTGTTCGAATAATAAAAAAGGTTAAAAAACAAGCATTAAGAAAAATTCTCAATATTAGCTGTATAAAATTTTTTTTATTATATTTTAAAGTGCTGTGATGATAGATAAATAAATAACAATAATAATAATAAAACACCGGCTTCGCTAAATAAAGCCCAACTTTGGGGACTTATTTCACTTAAATTTTTGAGGCAATATTTCATTATTTTGGGGCGATATTTCATAAAATATATTCACCCCTATCGGTAATAAGAAGTGAAATTTTTGTTCACGTAAAATTTTCATTTATTTGGTATCATGAATTTCAAGTGGAATTTTTTTCCCGCTATCATGCTCAGTAAATGTAAAAAAGGGATGAAGATTTCAAAAACGTACAAATTAATTTTTTTTTTTTTTATAAATGTGAATTCAATTTTTTTTTTTTAAGACATTACAAACTCTACGCAGCTCTTAATCTTGTCTGTAGAAACAACCAGGGTCTAAGCGGGAATCAAACCCGCACCTCCATATTGATAAGACTAATGCTTATGCACTAGACTACGGAGGCACACGGAGGCAAATAAATTTTACTTTGAATACAGAAATAAAAATTCATGGGTTTACATGTCTTCAGTGTTGAATTGCGTTTTAAATATTCAGGGGCCAGTTAATTAGTCACTTGCATGAAATGTATAGCATTTGAACAATAAAAGTACCTGAATGCAAGAATTAACAAAAGTGTAAAAACTAAAGAATTAAAAAAATAGAATATTTAAAATTTAAATAATAATAAAGGTTTTATGAGAATTAAACTCAACTTTGTTATTTCACCATGCGTTTATTTTTTTCTACAGTATTTCTTTTCTCACATAAGATAACTCACCATGTCACCTTTGTTTTTTTTTTTTTACACTCTTCCTTTCTTGAAATGTGGTACCACACACTGTCACCATTGTTGGTAGTCAATTTAATTGCCTCAGTGTTACTGCTTTGGAAAGAAAATGCGTAGAATTATTTATTAATTTTTACAATATATTTCTCTGTTGTATTTTTCTCTATAACCAATTGAATTATACTGGTATTAATTTCTTATTTTTTACTCTTTTTTTCTCTTTTCAGGTAAGCTTAATAAAAATATTTTAATAAATTGTTTTGAAATAAAGACGTTCACTGCACGTAAGTTATAAAATAACTACTGTATTCATAAAAAGAATAGTTAGATTTAAAGGTTTAATACGCAAATTTCCGTATAAATTCTATTACTATACCGTTTATAAAGCCAAAAATTTATGTGGCGCAAAAGTACTCTGTATTCATAAGTCGCAATTTTATGCACATTTTTTAACTCTGAACTATTGGCACTGCTTGTTGAAGAGTTTCGAGTTACCTTGAGCATTTCTATTAAATATCAATATCTTTAATGGCTCTCAGCTAATCAGGTGCCCAATAAGTATCAATTCACATCAAAACACAACGTACACTCTACAGACTACGTGTGATATCGGCGCATTGTGGTCGATCCTATTGATCACCAGTGCTACACAATACCGACGAAGGAGAGCATTCTAAGTGATTGTGGATTGCTATCAGCTGTAGCCGGTATTGTTCAGGTGACCAGTGACTCTGCCTTCGCCACTGAAACCTTCCGACAACAACTGCCACACAAAGACACACTAAAGCACATCAAAAAAAATGCAAGATGTGTTTTTTTTTTTATAATTTTATTCTGAAACTGGTGTTGAACCCATGTCTGTTTTGTTTTTGTAATCAACGTGCAGACTACTTCAACCATCGCCACCCTCTTTCTTATACAAACATGGTTTTAAAATTTATAGTTATTTTTACGGTATTCCAACTGTAATTCCAACCAAAGTTTCAGGATTATAACTATACTGGAATATTTTTTGGCCACCGACTCAATACAGCTCCGACCACTGTGCAGCGATAAGTATGTTTCATACAGAAATTGGGAATGGAAAGGAGACCTCCGTTTAGAATGACACATGAAGTAAATTTTTTTCAAAAATAAAATCACGAGGTACCAGGGTGACATTAAATAAAGGGTGTTGTTGTTTGAAGTTGTTAGCGCATTGATTATGCAGTCCAAAGAGCGCGATTCGAACCCAATGCCAATCAACAACTACACTTTATTGTTTCTGTTAATATACATCACAGCATTTCACTAATATTGACCACAGCGTATCGCTCGATTCTATAAATTATAAGCAAAATGAAATAACTTCTCTTAAATTCTTCCACACAAAGCAAAACTGCATGTTTTATTTTTATTTTTTTTTGCTCAAGTCATTGTCATTGTCCTTTTTCTGTTATTCACTTTGTATGCACGTACGTATTTACCTATGAAAGTTTTTAACTCAACTAAAACGTATAAAAAAAAAGTAAAGAAAGTGTAAATAAAAGGAGAGTCGGAAAAAGAAATCTACTGTTGGCGAAACATTTTAAGAACTGAAATTAAGATAAGTCCAAAAATATTGTAAGAAACGTTTAAATAAATTTGCATACACTTTTTCAAGTTTTTTCTACTTTTCTTCGTTATTGTTCTTCTTTTATTTCTTTTTTTTTTTGTTTTTTTTTTGTTTTCGAGTTTAAGTAAAATATAATATTATCAATGTAAATTTTGTGCAATTATGTTTCTTAGAAAATATTGGGGGAAAAAAAAATAAAATATTCTTTCATAATATTTCCTTTTAAAAGGTACTCAAATTTGCATAATGAAAATACGGAATATAAAATGAACTTATTTCGAAAACAAAAGAGTTTTGTTACATGAAAATTTTCTGATAAGCATTTTTGTTTCTTTTTTCATTTTCGTTTTTATTTTTATTATTAGAAATAAATAAAATAAAGACGATAGGAATTGCACGAATTTACTTTAAGTCATACCGGCCAGCCAGAACTTCCTCAGCCAATTATGAGGAGTGTGTTTCTTTTTTTTAAATGTTAAATTTCTCGACAGCAAAGGCATGTGTTTTTTGGTTAAGGGGGTGGGGGCTACTTGCCATGATGTGTTTAATGGAAGTTGTTCTTAGTGAAAATAAATGAAATCATGGTACCCTTGTGATACCTGTAAAGAAAGGAAAAGGAAGAAAGGTAAATAGAATAGAATATATTCATGTTAAAGAAGACATACTTTGCTAGACGGAGGATGCAAGGCAGTGGCAAACCCAGTAATGAAACGAAGAGACCAATGATTCGACGAAGGCGACGATACTAACACCACCCTCTGTTCCTAATAAACTGCTCAACTCCCTGAGCCCTGACAGCTCCACAAGATTGCCGAACAATGCAGCCCCTAGTACCGCTGAGACAAACGTCCCATCATCTTACTGGTGAGGCTACTCAGCCATAGCCTCGGAAACTCCAGTTGCTGCCAGTATCTCCAGTGTCTTCGCCATCGCACAGGCCAACCTCCAAAAAAAATATTCTGTTTTAACATACAGTTTGTAAAAAATATATTTGCATAGAAAAAAAAATTGTAAAATATTATCTTCATTCAAGAATTACAACAAAAAAACATTTACATACTGCTTTTTTATTACACACATCTCATTACGGTACTTCTTTAAGACTATAAGGCACCAATTCTTTTCAAATAGACGTACGCATTACAACAACAAGAACAACAAAAGAAGTTTACTCAATTTAAAAAGTGTAAAAAAAATCTTTGCATATTGAATGAAGTCAATTAAAAAAATAACAAAAATGCCATTATTTTGCAAAAATTTGTTGCTTTTAGGTTTTTTCATAAATGGAATGAAATGTGAAAGAGGTAAACAAAGTTTTAATAATAAAGTGATCATTCTTAATGCAATATATTTGAATATAAAAATGCCAGGAAAACGAGTTTCAAAAGATATTATACAATTGGTCTATTACAATCACCATAAAGACAAATCTGCCAAGGAAATCGCCGATATGTTTTCCCTGAAAATCAGAACGTTGTATAATATCATATCCCGTGATGAAAAAGAAGGACGACTAGACTTAAAAGGCAGGCCGAAAAAGGTAACGCAGAGGGTTGAAAGAAAAATAATTTTAACTGTTTATGATAACCCCAATCCAGCACGAGAAGATTAGCTCTTCAAGTGGAAAACGACTTTGGATTACGTGTTTGCCATGCAACCATCATAAATGTTCTTCAAAAGCACAAATATTCTCAAGAGTCGCGAGGAAAAAACCCCTGCTTTCAGCACAAAATATTGAAAAAAGATTAAGATTTGCCACCGAACACATTTCACTTGCTCCAGCGTACTGGAACGATCTTATTATTTTCTCAGATGAAACAAAAATGATGCTTTATTATCATGACGGACTGCAAAGAGTTTGGCGTCAACCCCTAACAGCACTACAAAATAAAAATCTTATTCCGACAGTAAAGTTTGGAAAACTGTCCGTAATGGTATGGGGCTGCATATCCAGCAAAGAAATGGGTGTAATCAGAATTTTGGATGAAATAACGAATAAAGAAGTATATCTTAATATTTTGAAAAACGAACTGATCGCCAGTGTTAAAAAATTTGGTTTTATAGACCCGCATAATCCGAATAAATTAAAATACAAATACTATCAAGATAATGATCCCAAGCATAAATCTTACTTATGTAGATCCTGGATACTATACAACTGTACCAAAGTTATTGATACTACTGCCCAAAGTCCTGATATAAACCCTATTGAAAATTTCTGGGTCCATCTAAAGAAAAAGGTAGGAAAAAGATCGCCAAAGAACAAAAAAGATTTGATACGGTTCATTAAAGAAGAATGGGAAAAAATACCATTAGAATATAATATTCCAAAGCTCATTCAATCAATGCAAAGACGTCTGCAAGCGGTAATAGATGCTCGAGGTGGACACACAAAATATTAGAAATAGAAACATCAGGCTTAAAATTTTATCAAGTGTGCAAACGTTTTTTTTTTTACAGTAGAGAAATTGAACTATTTTTATTTTTTAATATTCTACATTAGAATTTTTTCATTGCTATAAAAGTTTTTTATATATTTTATTAGTAATTATTAGTAATTATTAGTTTATAGAAACATTTTTATTAGAAATCAATGCATCTTTTGCAGTTTATTTCATTTTTCTCTATGTGCAAAGAGTTTTTTTTTTACAAACTGTATATATTTTAAACTTTGAAATAAAATACAGGACTCTTTCTAATTTTCCTTCTATTCTGTGCAGGAATAGTGGCAAACTTAAATCTTTTGTTAATATTGTGGCACACTCTTTAAAAGTCATAAATGTCCCACTGTGCTGCTAATGTTTAAAAAAAAAATAGAAATTAAAATTCCATTTTATAGCCTTCAGCTGAATAAAATCAAAAAAAGAAAATGTTTGTATTTATTTTTTTTAGTTTGTCACTGTTTGTGTTGATGTTTTATTCGTAGTAAACGTCATTGTCGTTTTTAGTCAATATTAGAGTTTAAATTTTAGATTTCTTTTAATACCCTACACCCAATGAATTCTACTCGTGCTGATATTTGCCTTTTAAACTCATTATTTATTGAATTTATTTATTTTAGCGCTGGAACCAAGTACAATTTCTTGCCGACCAGACGACTAATTTCTTGTGGTTTAATACACACAACAACGTAGGCAAAGTAACGGCGTCAAATTTGCAATGTTCAACAATGTATTTATAGGCGGCGAACGTGGACATATCTACAAAAATATAAAAAAAATACCAATAAACTTCAAGAATGTAACTCTATTCTTATTTAATAAATGAAACTTTTATTTAAACATTTCTTTTTATTGCAATATCTTCAAGCAATTATTGCAGAATATATATTCTAACACATATTTGTGCAGTCCACACGTTAACATCCTGTATTGGCAAGCAAATTCGTCAGCTGCCACGGCAATAATTGCCAAACTTATTGGTCGTGTGGTCGGCGGATTGGGGTTTTTCTTTATTTGTAATAATGGGCGCAACTGTTTGTCTTAGAAACGCATAGTTGAGTATTCCGCTAAGCTCAACAATTGAGTAATTTATGACATTCTTTTGGTACATTAACTCAACCTCTTGTGCTCAGCCTAAACAGCTGATTGAATAAAAATTAAAAAATTTCACAACATTGTTTTAATCACAGAATAATCGTTGTCTATGGTTTTCATTTTGTATTTTACTTTATTATACAGGGTGGGCTAAAAGTCACGCCTGCGTGTAAAAATTGAATAACTTTTTTCTTTATTATTATTTTTTTTTTATTTTTTTTTTAATATAATATTAGCTTTGTACGATCGAAATTTTAATGAGATGACCTCCATTTTCATCGATGCACAATGGGGCTTTTAACAGGCGTTTTGCATGACTGTACGCAAAATTTCAGGCTCTATTGACCCGATCTCAGCTTCAATGTTGTGCTTTAGCTGCTCTAAAGTTTGGGGCTTGTTAACATACACTCGTTCTTTGAGATAACCCCACAGAAAAATAATCACCGGCAGTTAAGTCTGTTGAACGTGCTGCCCGAATTCCGAATTTCTTGAGGTAATTGTGTTGCTCAAATTTGTCTTTGATGGTAGTCAACTGATAAAAGTTGTCGGGATGCATGTGTATATGACGTGATAAAATGCGTCGGAGTAATATTCTAGAAATGCCCAGTTGTCCGGAACGTCTTCGCTTTGAAGTTTCTGGATATTCTTCAACACTGTGCCCTACACGATCATTGTTCACTTGGTTCTGTACTATTCTCGGTCTTCCTGATTGTGGCAAGTCTGACACTGCACCATGTTGTCGGAACCGTGCAATTAAACGATTAATTGCGGTTTGGTTAGGTGCATTTCTGGTGTTGAAATAATTTCGATATGCTCGTTGCGTCAGTGAAATTGACTGCCCATTGGAAAAGCAAAATTCTAAGACTTTGATTCGTTGCTCGGTCGTTAAATTTTGCATGGTGGTGTAACACGGTTCGATGAATAAAATCTAAAAAAAAAATATAATATAATATAATAAAAAATAATAATAAAGAAACAATTTATTGAATTTTTACACTCAGGCGTGACTTTTGCCCCACCCTGTATTTCTTCTTCATCAACTCGTTTCTAAGACGTAACAATTGAGTTCAACAGTTGCCAACAGTTTGGTAGCAGTTGAGATCAACAGTAGTTAACAGTAAAAAATAACTTTGCGGCTTTTATTACTCATACGCATCATACACACCATTCTTATAAAGACTGCGATATTTTTGTTTGCCCATTAAATATTAATCATACGCACCCAGTGTTCGAATTAGGCTTGCCAGATTCCAAAATCCTAAAAACTGGAAAACGTAAAATTTTCGCCTGGATTTTAAAAAAAAAAACTGGACCATTTTTAAAACGCAGTGAATGACAGTGATGATACTTTATAAATTTACAGTCAAATATAAAAAATTGTACTAATTTGAATTAGGATAAGATATAATCTAAACATTTGCAAATATAGTTGTAATTTTATTGTGTTTAGAATGCAATTTTTCTGTATAAAATATTAATTTCATTATAAATAATGTCTTGGTAGCAACATACGCTGATGACACTGCAATTATTGCAGCCAATACAAATCCGAATGCTGCTTCAATACTCCTTCAGGAAGAAATCAATGAAATTGGAATTTGGTTAAATAAATGGAAAATTAAAGTAAACACAGAAAAATCTACACATGTTACCTTTACATTACGTCGCGGAAATTGTCCTAATGTATCTCTTAATAATAGCCACATTTCACAACATGACTCGGTCAAATATTTAGGACTACACATTGATCGTAGACTTACATGGAAAAATCATATAAAAGCTAAAAGACAACATTTGAAATTAAAAACTAAACGCCTTTTTTGGTTACTGGGACAAAGATCAAAACTTAAGTTTTGAATGTAAAATAATGATATATAAAGCAATTTTAAAACCGGTTTGGACCTACGGTATACAACTCTGGGGCACTGCCAGTAACTTCAATATAGAAATATTACAAAGGTTTCAATCTAAAACATTGCGTTGTATCATTAATGCTCCTTGGTTTATATCAAACAAAGCTATTCATGATGACTTATCAATTTTGACGGTCAAAGACGAAATTCGGAATTTTAGCAGAAATTACTTGGAGAGGTTAAGTAATCACAGCAACGTATTGGCAATTACTGTGCTAAATGATACCAAAGAAGTTCGTAGACTGAAGAGAAATCACGTACTAGATTTGCCATTTCGGAAATGACTATATATGTATATGCATATATGTATGTATGTACATACATATATGTGTAGAAATTTGTGTTGCCTAATTGTATATATGTAAATACATAGTATATAGAATTTTTATTTTTTTTGTATCCTTTACTATATTTATGAATATATTGTTGTTCTCAAAGGAGTTCAGCAGAAATTGTTAATATTAGCGACTTCATAAAATTCACTTATTATCTTTAATTGATATATTGTAAATAAAGTTCTAATGAAAAAAAAAAAACTATTAAAAAATTATTATTATTATTAAAAAAATATTATTAAAAATTATAAAATATTAATAATTGGCTAGTTTTTTAACACTTGTTATATATATATTTTAATATGTAAACTAGAGTTCTGCAAAAAAAAAAACAAAAAACATAAAAAGCGGAATTCCTTGACACAGTCTTGGACAAATTTATATGAAGACCTCACAATGACAAAATTTTCACACTGGAAAATTAGTTGAAGAGAATCTATCGCTGGAGCTCGTGGTGGTCATATGGCCGAAATTGAATTTGAACTCAGTACCGCAATTATTCTGTACTTTGTTAATAGATAAAATTGTAGTGTGTGTTTTTTTCAAATGGAAACCGCCCTATGATTCGCCTTTACTATTTTCATTGTATACATTGTGCATCATAGCTTCACCATATAGTTGACCATGGTCGAACCAATATCTCTTTTGTTTTACACGGCAAATAATGTAAAAAAAAATTTTGTTTAGTTTTTATTTTTGTTTGGCTTCATGATTTCATAACATGATTTTCATTTTAATACCATTTTTCGCTATTATTTTATTTACTTGTTTGTATGTTTTTATAACGCTTTTGTGTTTAGGTTGTCCAGTGGCATGATTATTAGCCTCAATAAAAACAATAGTTATTTTTCAATAAAGACATATAAAGTCTGTACAAATTAGAATATTTTTAAATAAAGTTTTTTTTTCTTTTTATGTTTTAGCGGAAGGCAAACAAAAAGTTTTATATTTTTTTTTTTTTTTTTTTAATAACGACAGCAAAACTGAAATGTTGTTGTCGATGTTTTTCTTTGTTTTTGCTGAAAACAAAAACCATATCAATTTAAATTGTTATTTTTTCATTAAATTTTTGTAAAAGTTTTTTTTTCTAATTAAACAATATTATGTGTATGTGTATGCGTATGAGTAATATTTAATAGATTATATTGCTTATACGTGCTGATTATCAAATGGCTTAAATTTTGTGTTTTTTTTTTTTTAATTTTCAAATGAATCAAATTATGGCAATAAAAATTTAGTGAAATATGTTGACTAAAAGGATTATAATGGTATTAAAATCTAGTTTAACATACACATACATACATGCACATCGAAATGAGTTCATTAATGCGATTTCCTATGATTTGAGTTTAAAAAAAAAGAGTTTTCGTATGTGTATGTGTCTGGTAAAGCACTAAATATTAAAAAAAAAAATTAAGTAAGTGGGAAATTGTTCGATTTATTGGCAGTAGTCGTTAATGCAAAAGTCTCTGGTTCAAACTCTATGTCTATGCTGATGTAATTCAAAGCGAACTTTTCGCCGTTCTTTGAAAAATGTCGCCGAAGTTAACTGACTTCTTCTCTACTTAGGCCTTGGCAACTTAGTTCATCCATAAATATCAAGTTTAAAGGGAACCATTTACCCGATATATTCGCTTTTCAACAATCATGACCACAATTTATGAGAGGAGTACTTTTCGAGCCATGGCCGGCCATGACCGAATTTTATCTCCACTTCAATCACTCTGCAACACAGAAATTTTTTTGCTAATGATGTTGGTCCACCCACGACCTAAGTTCTTTCTGACATTCATGAAAATATGGCAGCAGAATTTTAGGGTTCGACTTAGTAAATACAAATGAAGATTCATACAGAAAACAATAATAAAATAAAGTAATTGCATGATTAACTAAGAAGTTGATTCTAACACAAGAATATCGTGGGTTCAATGCCCCGTCAGGCCAAAAATTTGTCTGAAATATCTACGCTTACAGTGCCCTTATCTGTCGATATTTGCATAATAAAATATCCACAAAATAAAATAATAAATAAAATGGCTCTACCTCGTTCACACAACATCAGAGAAGCAGCATCTCTGCTTTACAAATCCACCGAAAAACGTGCAACTGCAGAGTTGTGCAAGAATTAAGCTGTACTCTTTCCTATGACTTCACAACATGTCCGTTCTCTACAAGCATCCTTTTTCCAACAAGTTGCAGTGCAATACATTGCCTAGGGAAAATCTCTTGAGCACTGGTCCCATAAAAAATAGATAAATAAAATTTTTGCACAATATTATATATATTATATATAATATAAAAGAATTCACTTCAAGAATGGAACAAAAAGATACATACGGAGGCAATTTAATGATGCTGATAGAAGTCTTGCATGAAGGCATAAGTATATAATAGATGATTAATTGGTTGGAATAGGAAATAAAAATATGTATATGGAGAATTTAAATATTATACATACGTACAAATTGCTAATTTTTTTACAAATCTTTTAAATTTTATAATTAAATTTAAAACTTGAGGGATGAAAAGGAGAATATTTTATAATACAAGAATTGAATAGTGATTGTATCATTGATGTGTTTTCAGACATCCTTTAAAGTAAAACTTGTTGTAATTTTGGTATTGCTATTAAATCATGTTGAAATTTTGTTAATAATTAAATGCAATTACTAATTATTTTAAAACACACATCCTCACATATATCTGCATGATTTTACCACTGATTAAATAGATATTGTTATTTGAAATTTTTTCTTTCTGATCGATCGAAAAATAACTAAGCAAAAGAAACCACGGTCATCAATTTTATAATAAATTGTTAATTAATAATGAAATTTTAAATAATTAAATTTTGATTTCTGGTCATTCGATAGAATAGGTTAATCAAATTAGGCGATAAAATGTTCCACAAAAATATTCCGCATAGTGTTTTACATAAAAGTGATGAACACAACTTATTATTAAATACAATAATATACAAATTGTGTTAAAATTCTTTGCTTTGACTATTGATTGTTTGATATTATTACCCTAGTTAGGGGCAATTAATTCCTTCAAACTATCAGATGGGGTCTATAGAAAACGTTATACTATTTTTTGGGGTGTGAAACACCAGACTCCCAATAGTGCTTGGTATCTTAAGAAGCCTTAGAAAGGGGGCCTAATAAGAAAGACTTTGCACAATAGATCTGCTTGGTAGCGGTGCTTCCTGGCCCAATAATAAATAAAAAATAATAATTGAAATGCTAAAACAAAGTTTTTGTCAAATAATAAAATGTTTGTTAAACATTAAATTCACAACAAACTTCAAACATAAATCACATTCAGTTAATTTCAAACTTTCTTGAGTGTAGCTCTACATTTAATTTAAAAAAATTTTGTATAAAAACAAACACACTGGTATTAATTTCGACAATATACTCGTCTTGTAGTAATTATTGACAATTAAATTAATAAATTTAATAATAAATTCTTATTTATTTAATTGCAGCATTTTAAAGTAAGACCAACAAAATACTTTTAATCTTAAAAGTTTATTTATCGCAAAATTTACAAATAAAAATCGTTAAATTTGCGCATTTTTTTGATTTAATTTTGAACACGTATTTAGTTCTTCTTCAAAGACGGTCGTTAAATCTGTAAAAACTCCCTGCCTGGCTTGTTTTCTTTTAAATTTTTTTTAAATTTATGCGTGAAGTTAAATTTTAAAATTTCTAACCCTACATACAAACCAGCGAGTTTAACAGAGTTGCTGTTAATGCCTTAACATTGCAATGTTAAGCAATTCAAAATGATTTTTACTTTAAAATTTTAAAATAAACATATTAAAAAGCAAAAATATAAAAAAAATTCTGAGGAGGACTTCTAGAATTGTCTAAATGAATTTCCAATAGTTTGTTTTTTTTTTTAGAAAATATTAAAGTATTTCGAAAAACAACCCATTTTTACTACTGTTAAAGGCCTTTTGTGCTTTTCTCGAAAATGTTATGAAATGGACGGGTAAAATTTTATGCAGCCGATTTCTGGAATTGTCCAAATGAATGGCCTATAGTTGGAAGTGTTATGGATTTTTTCGAAATATTTTTATAATTTCTAAAAAAAAAAGCAAACTATTAACATTTCCACCTATATATGATTCTAATTTTAAAATTGTGCTTTTTCCCAAAAAAAATATATGTCAAATGTATTATTAAATACTTTATCATATTCTCATAAAGTATTTTTACAAAAGTAAACTCAATAACTGAGAAGGAACGCATATCCATATAGTAATAAGTAAGTAAGTAAATGCTAAGTAAGCATTAGCGAAACCAGTGAATTTTTCCTAATTTTTGAATACAAACCCAAGGTTTAAATGTTTAAAATTCAACAAATCAATCGAGAATTGAAGTTGAATGCCCAACACAAAACCAAAAATCTATAAACAAAAACATAACAATCCATGAGTTTACTTTTTTATAACACACACATATTTCTATTTTTAGATTTTTCTTTTTATCTTTTAATAACACTAATTATTCAAGCTGTATTTCTTTTCAATATATGTAATATTTATTTTGATTCGATATTTCGCTACTCCTTTGTGTAGCTTCTTCAGGAAAATTGGTTTTTGTTTATAATGAAAAAATTTATTTATTTATTTATTTTATTCTTTACAAATAAATTTGCAAATATAAACTGCACAAAAATGGGAGGGGTGACTAAGACCATATGCCCAAGATGGTATTAACAGCAATTTAAAATTGTTTTGTGACTGACTTAATCGACCTATGCCTTCGCATAGGAAGAAGCAGCGTGGTTAATAAAGAAAATTCACTAACACGCATAAGCAATAGTTGTGTCAAAACCAATTAACCAGTGCGAGTAAGACGCAAAACTCTCGAAGACCAAACAATGAAAACAGGCCTGACCGCACTTAAAGAATAATTACGATGACGCGTGAGTTGTTCTTCAACCCAGAGCTGCTTTACGACTTATAATGAAAAAATATTTTTTTTTTTTTATAAAATTCACAAGACAGAAAAAGTTCTTGTCAATGAAAATTCAAAATAAAAATATTAACAGCCATATTCATAAAAATATATTCTGGATTTGAAATACATAGGTATAAATATTCGATTTTGTATTGAAATTTGTTTTTGAACCAAATCCAAAATACATTTTTACGAATATGTTACAACATAATAAAATATTTAAAAAACAATAATTACAATAATAATAATGATAATAATAATAATAATAAAAATCTTTTTTCCATATCTTTTTAAATAATTAACTATATGTTTATAGTTCTAACAATTTTTGTTCCGCCTCTAAATGTAACTCTTTCTTTTTCTGTATTGTGAATTTTATAAAAAAAAAATATTTTTTTCATTATAAACAAAAACCAATTTTCCTGAAAACTTTTTATCTTTTTTTTTTTTATTTTCCAACTATTTTAAATACGTTTTCCCTTGCAGGGGTTAGATATTATAGAGAAGATATATAAAGAAGTCTAATTTAATATTTTTTTACTTCAATTTTTGAATTTTAATCGCCTAATTTTCACATTCGAGTATCATTCACGAAATAAAAAAATATTTCGCAAAAAGTGGTGGAGATAAAAATCGCCATAACTATTTGTTAGGTCACCGCATAACATTGATAATAAATTTGGCACATCGAAACCACTGTAACCTATTCTATTAATTAACAGTTAAAAGTTAATATTTGTTTCTTATTTAACTTAAAGTATTTTGTTGTTGCTAAAAAGAATGCTATGCATTTTTTTTTTGTATGTTTATTGTTGCGTTATTATTTTATTCCATGCATAAATACATTCATATGTATATACGTGTATGTATATTAATTGCAATAATTTAATTAGTGCATTACAACAACAACAGTGGTGGCCCTTGTAAATAATATTGTCTTCGGTTTAAGTAAATGAATTTTTAACAAAGTAATCACTGGCATGGTAACAATAAAAAGCGAAACATCTCAACTCGTCTTTCAATCAATTTCGCGTTCACGGTCATAATTCCTTTGGCAATATATCACTGCCCAAAGAACATTTCAGTGGCATATAGACAACAGTTTTAAATATTAAATTGCTCTATATAGCTGCCGGTGGGGAAGACGATTCTCATCGAACACTATTTTTATATACATAAATCGAAAAATAATTCCAAGCATAATATCTGACAAACATATTGGACAAGTTTTTTTAATTCAATTTTTTTTTTTGGTATAAAATATTGAAAGTTTAAAATTAATTACCCAGAAAAAAATTTTTCGTAATACACGTGAAGATAACTTGGGCACGTGAATATACATATAAAAGATACACAGAAATAGATTTCTGCTTATCTATAGAACGCTAAGAGTAAAAGTATTCAAATTTGGGGCAAATGGCGTACTAATCAAGGTTTACAATGTTTATCGAAAAAGTGGGCAGCATTGGATAAGTGGGTGTGTGAACAGCGATGAGCATACTTTTTTTATTTAGTTGCTTTCATTTAAATCAAATTTAATATACAATTTTTTACTTAAATCTATTTCATATTTAATAGCACAATGCTTTTCAGGTCACTGCAGATTTCATCTACCTTCGGATGAAATTTAATATGACAAAAACTTTTTGATATTCTTTTTAGTGTTTTTGTAAATAAAAGAAACGAAAATATTTCATGTGCCAGAAAAAGTTTCAACTTTTACAATTGATTTCCATACAAACCGTTTTTGGTGATTCTTCTTTTTTTTTTTTTTTCTTTTACTTTTTTGACATATACATTGTGCACACACATACATACATACGAATACTTACTCGTACATTTCAACTTTCCTCTTTTCATCTTTGGTTTGTGTTTCCAATAAAAACATCAAAACTTTTATATTTGCAAATATAAAAATAGATAAAAGATGGAAAAGAATAAAATACGACCGACCAAAAATTGCAACAATAATGAAAACAATGAAACTAAAAAATAAATTAATTAAATATAAAAAATAAAATGAAAAATAAAAAAGAAACATAGAAACAAAGAAACAACGTAAGAAATGTCCGCGATAAAAAACGGTAAGAAAAATAGTGCAGGTAATCAGAAGGGTGTACCAAATGTTGTATTCTTGGTTTTTATGTATCAGAAAATTTATAAAACTGTTGTTGTCGTTCCCACTTCAAGCTTAAAAGACATTATTTTTCAAACCGTCGCCATAAACCATGACAAAATTAATCAATTGCATGAAATTAGAATTACAATTATGTTAAGGGGCAAATTTCACGACATTCATGTTGCCAAAAATGAGCCATAACCGCCAGAAAGACGTAAACATATGTAGGGGTCATCTCCTGAGTGCTGAACCAAGATAAAAATGGGGGTGCTGATGGCGAGTAGTCAGCGTGTTGGCTCTGCAACCAGAAAGACCCAGGTTCGAATCCCAGCCGGGTCAAATCAGAAAAAAGTTTTTTCTGAGTTTTCTGTGCTACAGCACTCTCCTTCGTCGGTATTTGAGCAATAAAACGTCGGCGAAGTAAAATAATAAATAAAATGGCTCAATTAGCTTAAAAATAATGCGTCAAAAAAAAAACATCAGAGACGCCGCAACTTTGCTTTATAATTTACACGCAACTGCAGTTGTGCAAGAATTAAGCTCTATCTTTCTACCACTTTCACCACCTGTCTGTTTGTTCCCTATCCTTCTCTCTAGTTCCAGTGCAATGCATTGCATATGTAGGGGATAGCCCCTGAGCACTGGTCCAAGATAAAAAAAAAAAAAAAAAAAAAAAAAAAAAGCGTCAAAAACCAAATTTTACAGGCGAAGTTTTTTTCTTTAAATCCTTTCTTTATTTAGAATTGTAGATACGTGCAAATTGTTTTCGTTAAAAGGAACACTTTTAAAACATTAGCACACACTGTAGTACGGCACTAGTTGACGTAGACGAATTAAATCCATGAATAACAGAAAATATGTGCATTTCCTGGTCTATACTGGACAAAACTAAAAAATGCTGTTGGATGAATATGTGCTTTCTGATATTGCAAGACGGACAATTACCATGGCGCCAATCAGCAAAAAGTTTTTATACATTTTTCTTACACACTGTAACTTATCAGCCCCTAAAGCAATTTGAGTGATTTTTTTCACCAAACAATAGATGCGGAAGTCAACCACAAGGTGGACAGCCTTTCAGTCGTACTTAGTTAAAAATTCATTTCATATCTACAGCCGTCCTGTTTCAACATTTAATAAGTGATATGGTTGCGCCAACTGGCACCTATGGATCCATTGTATAGCCAACTTCCCAGTTTATCTAACAGTGAAAAAATCATTAAATTCCCTCCAGCCGTTAACGAGTTATAGCGTTTTAGGTGCTTTAAAGTAAATAGTGACTACTACGCACTTCTCATTCTACACAGGGGGGAATAGTATAAATATAGTGCAGTACCATACCGTGGTTAGTTAGTGCGCAGTGAAAAGCGTTGCCGTGTTTTTTGTTTTTAATTGTGAATTATTCTGGCTCACTGATCACGTCTGGGCAATTTCGGTACGTTGTCAGCCCTTGGAGCACTGGAGCCTCAGTAGGGCCATATCAGGTAAGTTTTTTTTAATAATGATATTATGTATTACATTTCTCATTTGAAAGCGATAGTGAATGAACTGACTGCAAGAGTACTTCTTAAATTGTTGTTGTATGTTTTTATACCAAATGAGATCGATTTTTGTATTACTTTTTCTCTCTTAAATTATTAAATTATTATTATCAGCCATTATGACATCCAATATGTAATTTGGGCACAAACCTGTTATTATTTTAGTTATTTCGCTTGCTTTTGGCATTTTGATAAATTTATTACTTCTTCTGATCAGCTGATTAAAATTGAAAATAGTACACTAAATTATGACGGGTTGTTCACAGCGATCATATTTTTTCGTGTTATTATTTTAGAACATATGACTTTATGACTACCATTTGAATTCCCCAAATATATGTATATTAATTCTTAATGATACGATATACATGTATGTATTTCTATCTGACTTAATGCAAAGAAAAATTTGAAAAAACCTTACTTATATATTTTGGAGAATAAAAACTAAAGTCAGAAAATAAAACAAAGAATAATAACCATTATTTATTGAGCCACCAATATTTTTTTAATATTCGTTTTTGGATTCGTATTTTTATACCCTGCGTAAACGCTAGTATTAAATCTGCTATTTTGTATTGTTAGTTCTTTACTATTTACATTTTTTTTAGGTTGCCTCTTCTATAAATGTGATAAAATATAGGAATGCCAATTTCGTTTTGAATAAAACCCTGACTATCGAGGTATAAGAATGCCTCAGGAGGTATAGGAATCCCTCAGGAGGTACGTATCCGCTGTGTAACGTACTATTTATGTATGTACTCATCAATAGCATAATACAGTGCCATAATTAATTTTTATTTCCATAGCATTCGTTTATATTGTGTTTCTTTTAGTTCCACACAATTAAATATTATGATTTATTACAATTTTAATAATATATTACAATAATTTTAACAATCTAAAAAAAAAAAAAAAAAAAAAAAATAGATTGTTAAAATAATAAAAAAGGTTAAAAAAAAGTATTAAGAAATATTACAATAATTTTGAATTCAAATTTCTAATAAATTGCATTATCTACAAATATTTATTTAGTATTATTTATCTATGTTTGTTATATGGTTTAGCTGGTCTATATGCAGCATTTCATTTGGTGCTAATATCAAAATCGTCAGTAGATCTTAAACCAAATTCTTGAAAAAAGCTATGAAATTTCACATGTTCATGCAAGAACTCCCAAAATATTTGAGAATTACGAAATATATAAACAAAACAAATCAAATAGATTCTTTAAAAATTTTCGTTATACAACAAACATTTTATTATTTGTTTTAAATCTATTTAATTTTTATCTATATGTTCCTATTATGTTCCTTATGTGTTTATTTTACAAAATTCCACAATCGCTAACATATACCTTTACTGAAATGGTATGCAAAAACTTTGTTTATATTTTTGGATTTTAAAATTTGGAAAATACATGAAACAAAACGCTTCTATTGGTTACGGCAGAACTATTCACACATATGCAATGAATACCCAAAATTTGCACATATAATAGTCAGTCATATGTCTTCAAAGAAGCCCGAAGTTACAAAAACTTCAAAATCAAATTGAATGTTCTTGCAGAATGTTACACGCCTACAATTAGAAGTCACGTGCTTATCAACAAAATTCTAAAAGGCCTCATTGCAAGCGTTAAATTTAGTTTGAAAGTATTTTGGTTGGCCTGTAAAATTATTTCAGTGTAACTTAGAGCTTTTATGAATTCATATGACAATATGTTCATACAATATTTCGTTTTTGACAAATCTCATTGTACTGGAAACGGCAAAATTATAAAAAAAATTATTTAGCGGTTGATCCATATGATGGCTGCCATAAACATCAAAAGAACAGAAAGTCCATTTCAACATTTTAGAAATTAATTTTCTCTACTGGTTTTGTGCTGGTTGTATCGTTTTTTTTTCTCTCTCTCTTCTCTCTCTCTTTAAAAACAACTGAAAAAATAACCATTAATAAAAGAAACTATGAATCTAATTTGAATAGAGTTTAAACTTTTTCATTTAATTTTTTTCTTCTTTTCGTTCTGCTCATATTATTTCACTTCTGCCACTTCAACTAGGGAATGAAAACAGTAGCAAAGTGAAGGAAAAGAAAAGTTTCAATTTAATATTACGAAATTAAACTTTAAGAGATCTAAATTATTTTAAACAAAATTTGGTAAAGGTAAAAGGTATTTATTGAAATTTCAGTAAAACTATGCATTTATTTTTTGCAATTTGAATTTAATTAAGAAAAAGACTTGTTGCACTTAGTGATAAAATCTTCTATTAGATATAGGGCCATCTTAGGTCGCGGTTCTTTCTGGCCCCAGTAATAATAATAACAATAATAACGAGCCGATGGCCTTTGATGCCTGTGCTCACAGACATTTATGTTTAGTCTTACAGCCATACGTAAACAAGAGCAGAAAGCGGAACGTTTTTTCCGCTTAGCTTTTACGCTGAAATGCCATACCTAAATAAAAGCGGCTACGTTATGTCAAAACGATAAAAACAGGGTTATCAAAAAAATAAATATAACAACCCTGATTATTTGAACAATAAAGTTTATTGGTGTTTGCGATTTTTAAATAAGCATTTTATAACAAAAAGTTTAAACAATGAGTTATATGGACGATTTGGAGGATTTACTTGCCTCCATTTTCTAATAACAAATATTTTTTTATGTTTATTTCTTTGACCTTCTTTATTTGCAACTTACTTCACTATTAAACGCACTGTCAAAATCGGATTTTCCAATTGCAAAGCGTTGCCGTTGCCTTGACGCCGCGTTATTTCTGTATGCTACATACAAATTGTTTGGGCATAAGAACTTTTGACAGCTAGAAAACGCTTTCCGCTCTTGTTTAGGTATGGCTGTTACAATTACTTCTATGTAGAGTTGGGTTCATGAGCTCTTTGAAGTGAGCGCTCTTATCAGTTCAGCTCTTTTTGGTGAGCTGGTGAGCGCTCACTTCGCTCAGTTTACTGAATCGTTCAATTGAACTCTACTTCTATGTATATGGGCTTTATTACAGACAAAAAAAAGGGCGCCGTACACCCTCTAATATACAATGTTTTTGGGCGGCATTTACAAAAAATACAAATTTGTATTTTTGCAGTCGGATCTTAAAGAATGATACATATGTATATCAATGTTTTTGTCTCGAGAAGCCCAATATTCGTCATCAATGGCCATTTATCCTCCAATTCTCTGTATTATTTTTATATTATAATACATTAAAAATTATTTACTGGTTATTAAAAAATACTCAGCATTCAGTACATTTTTATTGATTGATGGAAATTTACTGGTAATGTAAACAAATTCTGTTGTCAATAAGAATTGTTCACCTTTTATTAAAATTTCTATAAATATAAAACATCATTATTAGTAAAAATTTATTGAGCGAGTGAGTGAAATTTAGTGGAAAAAAAATTTGCTGCTGTACAATTTACTGTAAACAAATTTATTGCTTAAAAATTTTATTGGTTTCTGAACTTTTTTCCGTAAACAGTACAATTTTATTGGTTACTGCAATTTTTTCCAGTAATAATAATAAAAATAATATATGATTCCAATTTCATATATAATAATAATAATAATAATAATAATAATAATATTAATATTAATAGTAATAATAATCCACATCACTTAAACCTCAGTTAGTAAAAACGTAAGACTTCGCGGCGATCAGATGGCAAAAGCTGTAACATAAGGAATGATCGTTGCTGTTTATTAAAATCGTATCGTTGAAATTGTCACCTAGAAAATCTACAGGAAATAGATTTTTAGGTTGCAAACGTCAACCTGGCCTTTATGTACATATAAAACAAAAGCTTGGATTGCTTGAATGTTTACGTTTTTAATAGCTGACACCCAAGTTTAATGATACTGACCATTCTAACGTTGGACGATACTTTTTTACTAACTAGACCTTTACTGTTATCATTCAGTTGTTATCGTGGTGTAAAAATTTGATATTCCAACCGCACAGTATTGACGCCGCATTATTTTTGTTCGCTTCATATAAATTTTATTGGCATGAGAATGTTTGACAGATAAACAACGCTTGCCGATTTATTTATGTCTGTCTGTAAGTTGCAAGTGACGATCATGAAAAAAATCGCATAAATTTTATTTTATTTTGCCGCAGACACCTCTCAATATTTTTATTTTGTATTCAAAGTGCACCATATGAAAACAGAAAAATATATTTATTATTACAAATTGGAAATATATTGTACGTATTCATATCAATTTCAAAATTAACTGTCATATGATACATAACTCTCAAGCTAGGTATTTTTTGAGTTAAATCTTTTTAGTTGGTGTGGTTCTTACATTCGCTAGGTGTCTGCTTTATTCGACGAGTTGAAAACATCAGCCGGTTTACCAGATGATTCACAGCTGTAAATGTTGTTTTTTTATTGTGTTGTCTTCTCATTCTTCTATTTTTATTACTTCTGTAAAATAAAGAAATTTCCGGAAAAAAAACTCCAATATTTACTTTTTGTTTACCAAACAACTCAACAAATTAAATTTTAGCAAATGCGCATTAAAGCATTACGAAAACCCAACAATAATAGAGGGTTCGCGTGAATACTAAAAGTCAATTCGAAAAGAAAATGTCAAAAACTACCCGCTTGGAACTATTGCAGTGCAAAAAGATCTCGATAAGGTAGAGGTTTTCCTCGTCTTCAATGGTTTACATCGAAAGCATTTAACAAAGAAAAGTAGGTGACAACGGTCAGTTTTTATTGCAATTAAAGAAATAAATATATAAATCAAATTACTGAAAGAAAAAAGCAAGCTGCACTTTTGTGAAAATGTTATTAAAATTATAAAAGGAAAAGAAAAACACTTAAAACTTAAAAATGTGGTGACGTTATTGGAAAACTAAAGCAAGAAAACTAACACGTACCCACTCATTTTAACATTTCTTGGAAACGTTTAGTTTTATTAACAACCACAATAAACCTCAAGCTTGGAGCACTTTTTAAATACCGCACTGCTAGAAAAGAGCCTAATCATGTCATTAGCCAGCGCTGCAGGAGTTTTATTAAGGCCACAGACACCTCTTCAGCAGTTACTGGAAGACATAAATTTTCAACGCAACAAAGAAATGAGGCAATTGCTCAAGGATGGTAAGATATGGAAGGTTTTTATTTTGAATATTCCACTTAAATATGACAAATTTTATGTCTGTGAAACAATGTAGACACTTTTCAGTGAAAAGTTGTCTATATTTGCACATTATCGATTATTCCAGCCAGTCACATTGTTCAACCAGTCAGCCAGCCAATTTCAAATGCACGCCTCATTATTCATCATACAAATTGCCTTTTGTGTTTTCTTTACCTTCATTTGTTTTGCCCCTCACGTTCTCGGGGTAGGTCCGAGCATTTATTATGCCGTTAGTCGGTTTTTGTTTTGCTCATATTCTTCAAAAGCTATTAGCAGGTATTTTATTTATTGCTGAAATATTCGTAAATATTGGGGCAGAAGTAGGAGTGAAATTAATTCTAGATTAACGTCAGTGTTCATAAACAGTCTGAACGATGTTTCGTAAAATTAAGAAATTTCTTTATAATAATAATTATGTATGTATGTGCATAAATTCAATATTATGAAAAAAGTCATAATAATTAATTACATTCCCTGAAAAAAAGGGTTTTTCCAGACCAATATGCGTGATACGAGTGTGTAGTTGTGCCTTTTACATTGTTTTTCATGCAATAAATGTTGCAAAAAAAAAAACAAAACATGACCTACATACTTCCAAACTTCTTTACAATAACAACTTCATATCGAGCCTTTGGTGCAATACCGTCGTAATTCAAAAAATCGTGAACTGAGAAAAATCCATTTGAAGTTTTGAGCCATCTTTTTGATAGTATTTTCGTTTACTAAAGTTATTTTTTTTACAAGTTTTTAAATAAAGAGGCATGTTTTGTAATGTTTTCTGTTTGTAAATTGCTTGTCATAAAGGAAATATTTCATTATTGCAAATAAATATTGTTGGAAATAGCTGGAGGCATCTGAACAGTTAGAGACATAACCATAATCTTTTTTCCTTTAGATATTTATTTCCCCAAAGATCATTTCTGCATACCCAGCTCAAAAAAAAATCAATTTTTGAGTTACTGCGGTATTGGTAAAGGCTCGATATGTACTTTAAAGTAACGATATAAGAACATGTAACTTTTCACTAAAATCAATTATGAAGAAAATCAACATTCGAACAAAAAGGACTTTTTAAAAGTAACTCTTTGTTTTTCCTTCGTATTCGTTAATGCGGTTAAAGTCAAAACTCCAATGAAAATGATCTCGTATCTATTGTCATATACACAATATGTACATATTATATATTTCTCATGCTAAATAAATAAATTTACTATTAGTAATAGAATTTAATCGAACTGTAGTTATTACATACTAGAAAAATTTTATAATGTTCAAGTTCAAAGTTCATTTATCACAATATTGTGATGAAATTACATTCCTAATTTGAATAAAGGCAAAAAGAACAGTTAATCTCCATTACCAGTTGAGTATAATGCGCATTTCCTATGCCACTACGCATGTTATCAGAACTCTTTGTGTCAACAGGGAGATAGTTGTAAAGTAATTTTGTAGAGTAATTTTGAACACAGCTGGAAATATGATTAAAAGGATTCTTACAATTAGTGATAGTCAATTTCATAAAAAGAATATAATAGCAATTAGAAATATATTAATTGATAATAATTTTCCAGTAGAAATAATAAATAGTTTATTTAAAAAATATAAGTTAATATCAACAACCATCACACATACAAATAACACACAACACAAATTATATAAATCACTAACATATATACCTGGAATATCAGAGAGATTAGCAAAATTTTATATATATGATAGAACAAATTATAGAATAGAACATAAGACATACAATACTTTAGGCAAGTTATATAGTAAAACTAAAGATAAAATTGGAAAACTAGATTGCTCTAATTTAGTATATAAGATACCTTGTGGTGAGAATAGTGGAGAAAAATGCGATAAAGTTTATGTGGGAACAATAAAGAACAAACTTAGAACTAGAATAGCAGGCCATAAATCGGATCAAAAATACAGACACATTAATACACAAAAAACTGCATTAACATCACATTGTGCGAACTTGAATCATTTTCCGAAATTTGATGAAGTAGAAATATTGAATAGAGAGGATAATTACAAACCTCGTTATATGTTAGAAATTTTAGAGATAATAAAAGTACCAATAGATAGAAAAATTAATTATAAGGCAGATATCGATAATATAGCTCAAAATTATAGATATTTACTTAATAAAAAAATAGGGACAATTTATATAATATAATAGTAATTTTAAGTTTTTCTATTATAATTCTTAAATATTTCATATGTATATAGTTTGAGTTATTTTAAATTTTTATAAAAAAGAAAACAAACATTTTTTTCAAAATACTTTTACATAATTGACAAAAAAATTTTTATTTTTAAATAATATAAAATATTTTGATTTTATGTTAGTTAAATAATTTTATTCTAAAAAAATTTTATTTTTCCCGAAGATGCTAACCAAGGGTTAGCGAAATAAATAAATTAAAAAAACTTTTTTTATAAAAAAGACCTACATTGCTAATTAATATTATTACATACAATAAAAATAGAAGGTCAAATAAAAAGAATAATTAATATTATTTACGATATGCATGCCAGCTTATTTTGTTCGTCTGCACCGCGCCCTTTTTTAGTGCACAGCTCTTTACACGTACTATTGAATAGTTTGATTAACCTTTATGCCTATTCTCTCAGACAGCGGATTTGTTGTACTACAAGGCACCACCTATTGGACCGATTTATTTGTACGACACTTTCTATTTCAATCGGAACCAGTACTTAGTATTGATTCAGATGACTTGTTATTTTTTGTACGTAAAAAACATGTTAAAAGTTCTTCCCGTCACATGCCAAAATATGAGGTAAGTACTTTTCAAAGCAATGCAAAAACATTTCGAACTTAATTTTTGTTTTTATCAGACTGAGGTTGATGTATTTCGTAAAGATTCTCGTAAACTGCCCATTGGAGATCCTGATGTTGATTGGGAGGAAACAGTTTATCTGAACATGATCATACATCAATTTGATTACACACTTACGTTGGCCATTTGTACTAGAACTTCGCCCAAAGAATTGCAGGTTTTGCGCCGTCATTCACAACGTGTTTACGCCAGTCCGAGCAGAAGAAAAATGGATACGAAGGGTGAAGGTGAAGAAATAACATATCCTCACATATGTTTTATGGTGGACAATTTTGATGAGGCAAGTAAAATATTTAAAAATAAAAAAGAAAATTAAAAAATTAACTTCTTCCTCAAAAGGTTTTTAGTGATATTTTAGTCAGAGATGGTGAAATGGTTTGTGTAGAACTAGTCGCGAATGACAAGGATGGCGCCGTACAAGGTGTTATATTTTTAGGATCTATACGTTATGATGCCTTAAAGAAAGTCTATGATGCCCGGGTATGACACAACTTTTATATATGTGTATGTGATAAGTCTGCATTTTATTTTAATATTTTATATTTGCAGCAATCTAGTTTAAGTTCAAAAGTAGCACAACGTATGTCTTTTGGTTTGTTTAGTAGTGGTGCTGGTGTACAAACACGTTGTGAATTTGTTAGAATGAAAGGTCCCCAGGGCAAAGGTCATGCGGAAATGGCTGTTACCAAACCTAAAGGTTCGGGAGTAGAAACACCAACAAGCGAACCGGGGTATTTAAAATTGATAGAAATTAATTTAAATAATATTAAGTACATACATAATTGTTTTCATTCACCAGCTTTTGTGCAACTGATATGTGGGACGATTGGGAGGAGGAAAACGATGACTACTGCACATACCGGCATCAGCGGCGTCTAAGCGATCCTAGTGCTAATCTAAATAACTTTTCACGCTATGGTTGGCGTACAAAGAATTCTTCAGATGCAGTTGCCGGCTCAGCCGGTTCGAAGGCTCGTTCAGAAAATGAAGGTTTAGACTCTTTAGCCAATGAAGTTTCCGAAATTGAAGCAGGCGATTTAAGAGATGGTAATTATTACTTTGCTATATTTTCAATATGCTTTTTTTATATTCTTAAAAGAAATTATTTTTTTTCATAATTTTGCATTTATTTAGTTTAATTTGTTTAAAAAGATACCTGTCTACAAATTGATTAAATTTTTTTACATAATTTTCCATTTCCTATTCCATTTTGTACACAGGCATACATACATTAATTTAATATCCAATGAACACATTTCATTCTCACTTAAATCTCTTTTATTAAAAACAAAAATTTTATTAAAAGCATGCCTTTTCTAATATTTGAATTTATTTTAAATGGATATTTAAAACAAGTATGTACATACATGTATGTAAGTATGTGTATATTGGTATTATAAGATGATGCATGTGATCGAATTTATGCTTCCCTGGACGTTATTTGTTTCATCGAAACGAACATATGGTTTACCATTCGAAATTTACTATTCTATATAGTATTTGAATACTCTTGTTATTCAAACCCATTTCAATATCAAATAATGTAATCAAGGTAAAAAATTATAAACTTCCCAGTAGTAAAAAAGAAATCGTAATAGTACGAAATATACGGAAATTGTCATGGGTTCGCAAACACTCTTAATTTATTCCTATATTTATAAAGAGTTGCCATCCTTTAAGGTATTGTTAGATCTTGACTGCATACTAAGTCCAACTTGATAACGGAAAACGTTCACGTTCACACAGACAAAAATGTTTCCGGCGGCGACATTCCATTATTATTTTTAATATTGTTCCATTGTTCTTATTATTGTTATACAAAAACGATGCTCTCTTCCGCACCCATAATACGCTCTCAAACTAAATGTGTTCCGTCCAAATGTTTCCTCGTCTAAACTCACACTGACGACCTAACTTCTTGATACAGGCATTGTAAAATAATATATGTTTTTCACATACAGAAATATAACCAATAGAAGGCGTCTTTACCTAGGTACTGCTGAATGTAGCTGTTGTACAACAATCCATCAGCCACATACGTTTTTTTTCCGTGATATGTGAAAATCAATTGATTCAAATACAGGGTGGCTGATGAATTTTGCTACATTAAGAAATTGGAACAACTTTTTTTGTAATGCATGGAATATTTTTAATCTCTTTTCATTTGAAAGCACATTGAATTAGTCTTAAAGACAATCGAATTTAAATGCCAGCCCTGCTCATGGATGCAGGTGCGGCATCTTTACAAAAAATTGTTCATTACTGCCCGCAAAGTTAACGCTGGAACTGTAGCTATTGTCGCTCGAATTGATTGTCTTAGTTCCTGCACATTTGTCTGTTGCGATTTGTACACTTCCTGTTTACAATAACCATACAAGAAAAAGTCCGGTCGAGTTAGGTCAGGCGATCTAGGGGCACAACGGAAGGTTGAGTTTCTTGAAATGAGCCTGTTAGTTAGTTGAACCAAAACTACGGACGCCAATGCGTGATAGCGGCATTCTTTTTCCAGTGTCCCACTTTTCATTTTCATTAAATCTAAGGATCAATCTACAAAAATCAAAACTAAAAACTCCAGATTACTTAGATAGAAAAAAGTTACCAAGTTTTCTTTTGGTATCGGCTTTCATCAGCCACCCTATATTACAAAGGTGCCCTGCTAGTCTAGTGAGTAGTGTGCAAACTATATCAGTTGGGGATTCTAGGTTCGATTCCTAGCTAAGACTCTGGCCTGTATCAATCACTACAACACATGAAAGTTTTTTCACAACAGGCACCATAATAAATTGTACCCAAGTGTGCTGGGACCTTTCTTTACCTTTACATACAGCAACCTGCCCACCTAACCTACAAAGACAATGTGTTTCACTTATGAACATAAAGCGTGTGTAACAATTTTTAATTTTTTAAAATTCTTTGTTTTTAAACATAAAGTTTGTTCTCACCAAACAGAGAATTGTAAATTCAACGGCACTTGTAAATAAATGAACATAAACAAGTTTTTGACGTTTGAAGTAAAAAATTGCCGCCCATTTTTACCAACCCCAACTAATTTGATACGCCTTGGAACCAACTTTTTTTCATTAGAACGTGTTGTAAAATGATGAGTTTTTCACATACAGACATTTTTTTTTTGGTGTTTTAAATTTCAATTATCATTTAAGAATTTTCCAATTCTCAATTAGTTAAATTAATAACGAAACTCCTATAATATGTAGTTACATACTTGTTTTCCATTCATTTTCAGATTTTATGTTAATCTAATCGTAGTTTTTAATCGTATTTCTCCTAAGTAGCCTAGTTATCTCCTTTAATAGCTTCTAAATTAAAATTTCTTAATATATTTTTTGTTATTTGTTTGTGTGTTTGTTTGCTACTGCTTTTGTAAATTTATTTTAAAATCTTAATATTCTCTATCCTTTTTACCGAAAACAAAAACCTCAAATTTTTAAAACACTACAAATTTATTATTATTAACCTTTCAACACTTTTTATACATATTCTATAAAAGTATAACAAAAGAAACAAAATATTTCGAAGAAGCTATAAAACTAAAAAAAAAAAAAAAAAAAAAAAAAAAAACTGTATAGAATTGCCGAGAAAGCAGGACTCATCTAAAATTCAATCTCTCCCAAAATACAATGTAGAGATTTTGGAATGCATAAAAAAACATTATTTTCCAATCCCTCACAGAATATTTTTTCTTTTCTTTTTATTTTATTTTACATAATTAGCTGAAATGCATTCTTTGTTTTATATTTGTTTTATAACTTTTTCGTTATTTTTGTTATTACATATTGTTTTGTAGCAAATTTTTTTTTTTAATTTTATTATTTTTCTTTTTGTAAGATTAACAACTAGAAAATACAACTTTTTGTTCAGTAACTTTTAAGAAATTTAAAGCTACTTTCGCTTTGCAGTATACATACGCAAATTACATACATACATAATATTCTAATGATAAAATGAAATATAAAAGTGTTTTCTGGTATTTGCAAAATTTTGAAAATTTTTGGTAGTCTGTCAGGAGCTTGGGGGGTTACTCTCTATTGCGATGCGAAAGCTAAATGCATTGAGATGCCAATTTGGTACTCTCTGCTACTTTCGCAAACCTTTTTGAAAAAGTGGCAACTTTGACATTGCAAAAGAAAATATGGCATAGATTGATAATAAAATGTTACAACACAACGTTTAAAAAAAGCAAAATTAAGCAAAAGGGAAGTGTAACAGTTTTTAATTAAAAATAAAGTGATGGATTCTGCGCGTTATGGTTTGATGAGGAAAACGACCGTGTAGAACGAGTTGAAAAGACAAGTCTTAAGAGGTAAGACCGATATACTCTCTTTAAACGACCGCATGTAAGAAAAAAATATGTTTTCAAATACATATTGCTTTATTTTAGCTTTGTACAAAACGTCGGTTTGCATAAGGAGGCGTTTCTGTATGTTCTAAACACTATTCAACACGAGCTAAAAGTTTCAAGGAGATCCACAGCAATTCTAATTATTTTTTGAAAAGGTGTGATGAATTCCGATCAAATTGGAAAATCATTTTCAAGCCAATCTCAACCTATTGACTTTCAAAAGCATGCCAGAAGATAAAATATAAATAAATTGGTAAAGTATTGACAAAAAATGTCTCAAAAATTACACATCGCACCTTTTATCGTTTTCAAATCGGTTTTGTGTCTAAGTCGTTTATCATAATATACATGCCTGAATAAAACCTACATTTTAATGAACTCATAATCCACTTTTAAAACTTATTGCATTTTCTATAATGCCGAAAGAATTCTTTGTTTCGTCATCTCGTCCCAGATAAAAAAAAAAAAAAAAAATTCCATTTAAAACTTTTTAAAATTTTGTTTAAACTTTAAAAAGAATTATTTTGTCCACAAATTATTTGTGGCTTGTTCAGTATTTGCTGACTGCAACTGTCCCTTCGACAAGTGACGATGTTGCATTATGAAATCCACTAATATTTCAAACTGCCGTTGTTTTGTTTGTAATATTTTTGCTTTTTCCCTCAAAATAACTATTTAAGTATCAAGCATAAATGTATTTTCAGAGTGCTTATATGTTTTTCTCCATTTGCGTCTGATATTTACCTAACGCAAGATATTTGCGCTTATCGAACGATTTTGACAGACACTCTCGCATTACAGAGTGCGGTCGGGGATACCAGACTTGCGAAAGGGGCAATAATAGATGCGTAAGGCAAATGCGCAAACGGATTAGAGAGTACCAATCGTTCAATTTCATACCATTTTTCTTTCGCATCGCAATAGAGAGTAACCCCCCTGGACTGTTTCACTAGAACAAACGAGAAAGCCTTTGTATACCAGTAACAAAGAAGTTTTTTCTTCTTCTCCCTATTTGTAAATCAAGAATTCCGTATTAAAATAAATGTAAAATTAATCTCCTGAAATTAAATATTTATTTTGTGAAGGTTAAGTCGGCAGGTTGTTGGATGTAGGAACACTTCGGTCCAATTGTGATACATGTTGTGAAAAAAAATTTCACGTGTTGTCGTGCAACAGACCAGAATCTCTGCTAGGAATTAAACCTAGAACCCCTTTTGAAGTATTTCCAAATGAAAAACCTAAAAACAAACATATCGTTTTCCTTCCCTAATGTTTAAAAAAAAATTCTAAATAAAACTTTCACAACCAAACGATGTTCCAATATTATCATTGGCTATTCAATTAGGCTTGCAAATAAGAATTAAACTCTTTTCTCTTCTATCACTTCACTTTACCTGTCTAATCGCTACACTATACCCTTTTAAATGTAGAGAACATCCCCTGAGCAGTGGTCCAAGAAAAAAAATTACAGTAGAAAACGAATTGCCTGTGAAGATCAGTTGACTGAAAAAGTATTTACAGCAGCTCGAAATTCGCCCTCATCCACTGCCCCGAATGATTTTGAATAATATTCGGTACGTTCGCGTCTTTCGTTCGTCGGCGGTTAATTGCATGACAAACCATGCATTTTTGGAAAATCCATTTAACGAAAACTACCGTAATTGTATTAAAACTGAGTACAGTAAAGCCCCGATTTGCTGCATTAAATGGGACCGGAGAAATGGGGACACAAATCAAATCATTTACTTTCCATCAAAATGCACTGATTTGTTTTCATTTGATCAAAAATTTCAACATTTAGCAAATGGACTTCTATTAAGCAAAGACATACGAATAATCAAAAGAATCGATCAATTGCAAATGAACTATTTGTTGGATCAATTATATTTCTAATTGGAGCAATTTAGTGGCACTGCATCCAGTGCTTTATTTTTGTTTGTTATCTGGGACCAGCACTCAGGAGATGACTCCTACACATGCAAAGCATTGTGCTGGAACTATAGGAAAGGTATAGTAGGAGAACGACAGTAGGTGAAGCTTAATTTATTATTTTACAGCTCTGCTTTCGCACGTTCTTTGTTTGTACTCGTAGCAGTGCTGAAGCTTCGGTTTAGTAGCCATTTTTTTATTATTATTTTACTTCGCCGGTGCTACACAATACCGACGAAGGAGGCCGTTCTGATGTGATTGTGGATTGCTATCAGCTGAAGCCGGTATTGTTCAGTGACCAATGCCTTCGCCACTGAAACCTTTCGACAACAACTGACACACATCAGAAAAATGCGAAATGTTTATTTTTATTTTAAAATTTTAGTCTGAAACTGGGGTTGAACTCAGTCAACGTGCAGACTACCATCCATCGTGCCGTCGCCACCCTCAATATTCGATATGGAACGAAATTTTTATACATTTTAATAAAATTTTGTTTGAATTGCGATTGACTAGAACGAAAAGGAGCAACATATGTTCCCTTGTTTATCTTTGTCCATTGAAGAGCTCTTCAAACTGAACTGAAGTCGCCGCCAGCCACTCCATTAGTTGCGTAAGTTCTTCATGATCAAACAGCTTTTCGTGAGCTGTGTTTGGTGTTTGTATGTTATCCGGTCTGGCTTTCTGTGCTTCATCGTACGTGTTCTAATCAGTGGCTGCACACATAGTAATACGGCATCTTGGAAGTTCTCAGGTAGTCTTTACAACTCTCGATAACTGCCCCTATTTTAGCATTATTACCCAAGAGATCTTTACATAGATAGATTATTATAGATGTATAGATTACCCTTCTATGGCTTTGGCAAATATCTCATATGTCAATGCACTAACATTTTTCGAGCAGGCTGGGTGAACTAATTGTGTAATTTTGTCTGTGTATCCCAGTCTCCAAGAAAACGTCACAAAGATGACTGAATCAAATTTACAAAAGCTACTTAAATCGAAACGACGCAAATAAGATAGAAATGGATGGGTATCCCGGTAGTCTAGTGAGTAGTGTGCTTGTTTATCAGTTGGGCGTTCTAGGTTGCATCCCTAGAAGAGACTCTGATCTGTATCATTACACACGTGAAAGTTTTTTCACAACAGGTATCACAATGGCACCATAATCAATTGAACCCAAGTGGGTTGGGACCTTTCTTTACCTTTACATCCAGCAAACTGCCGACCTAACCTAATCTAAATAGGATAGTCGCAAATCGGGGCTCTAGTGTATACGCTCATTTTCAGAGGCTTCATTTTGCTTCATTTAAAACATTAATATTTTCTTTCCCCATTCCTTGTGCAGCTTTCCAACCACTTTCACATTTAATGACTAAAATAATAAATTACAAGACTTCGATATAAAAAATATATTAACTATGTTGCTTTAAAAGTTCTAGAAACATTTCTTCTCTTCTATATTTCACTTGACAAAAAAAAGAACTCTTTTTTTTTTAACTAAAAAGCATTTTAAATATTCCCTGTCATTAACTACAAAAAAAAAACACACACACCGATTAAAATCGAAAAATTTGCAATTACATGAACTCATTCATTTTTACACCTCCTACCAGTTATTTTAGTGATGCTTTTTAAGCGCCATTTATGTTGCAAAATTTTTATTTGATTTTTCTTGCTACGCTAAGTTTTAACAATTAGATTAGACGAAAACTAAACTGCCAACACATGATCTATATTTATTTGTAGATCTGCGTCCTGCTTTCTCGGCATCCAGTGCAAAACTCCATACAAATTCCAATTGCGAAGAGCTTCTAACTTTATTAGACACAGCCACTGCAAGTGCTAAAGCAAACAAGCCAACGCAACCAACAGTACTAAATGATCAAATGAAAGATCAACAAGAACAAAAACATTCAACAGGCCAAGAGACTTCTGCATTGCTTCAAAAAGGCGCGGTCCACAATGCCATTGAAGCAACAAATGATGCCGTTAATAGAACATCGCCCGCATCAGTTAATGGCGAAACTACGGGATGTGGCGGTAACTGCTTTAAGACTGGGAAAAAATTAAAAAAACGTTGGATATCCTCAAAATCCGATAGCAATACTCCACAAATGTCCGAAATATATTGTCCCACATGTGAAGATTATGCGAATGAGACGCCAGCATGTTTGAATAAAATGCCCGATAGAAAATTTAAATTAAAGCCAAAAGCTATTTTAAGCATAGACAGTGAATTAGTGTTAAGCAAAAGAGGAAGCTTGAAGCTTAGTGAACGAAAAACCAACACTACGGTCACTAGAAGTGCTTCTTTAAGCGCCGCCGATCGCAAGCTAAGAAAACCAGAATTTATAGTGAATAGAAAAGATAAAACCAAAATTAAAGATAAAGATAAGGATAATGATAAGGATAAGATTAAGGATAAAGAAGATAAAGCTAGTGATCTCAAAAAAGATACTAAAGACAGAATTAAAGAGAGAACCGTGAAAACCAGTCTCTTGGCTAAAGTATCACCCAAGAAATTAAGAAATCAAAAGACTCCCTCCAGCACTATTCCATCAGACAAAACTAAAACGTCTGTAAAAAATAAGAAAAGCAATCTCAATAATAATCGCGAAATGAAAACCGCCAAATTGAGCATTAAACAAGAAGAGGAAAAGAAAAAAGACTCCAACGATTCTTGCCATGAATATGAAATAGCAGATGATGCCATTTCTCTAAATGGCAGTGTTGACATAACACATGTTACCGAAAATATAACAAAAATGGTCATACTCTCCGATAGTGACTCAATGATAACTGTTAGAGGCAAAGAAGAATTGCCTGTCGTAGAACAAGCAACCAACAACGCCAAACAAAGCTCGCCAATACCTCCTCAGTCGTCACCCACGTCCAATACCAATTCTAATGTTAGTGAAGCCAAACCACAAACTAGAACGTACCCATTTGAAAAATGTGGTCGTGTACCTGTAATCGCAGACAGCCATCCAGTGCAACCCATAAATACTGATTCAGATACTGAAACCTGTAAAAATTACAATTCTATTGTGACTCTTGATAATAATTCAGCACATTTCAGTGCTGGCAAATCGGCTAAGGAAATTATGAGATCATCACCACCACCAGTTCATTGTCGACCAGCCTCATTAAATGATTGTAATGGCAATTGTAATAACTCCGCCTCATATAGCACATCATCCTTGTCCCCGCCAGAGGCAGACACAGAGGCAGATGATTTGCAACAATCTGACAATTGTTCTTCGTCATTGCCACGCACCAAACGTACCGCTGCTATGCAAGCATTTCATAATCGTGCAATTAATTTGGTGCCCAAAAGGCGTACACCGGATGGCACAAACATTTATTACTGGTGTGATTTATCTAAGAAATCGCTGAAAGGTGAACACTTGAACAGGGATTTTACCATCAAAAATGGTTTCATTTGAAGTGATTCTGTGTCTTTGTTTCTAAAATGATGATGAGGTTAAGCTTTCTTTCAATTACTTTTCATTTATATTTTTTCAGAACTCGATGATGGTGCTTATAATCCTTTATGGGCTAGTCGCGGCTTTGCCCAATCATTTCACTTTTGGAAAGAGAACCGCCGCCAACAATCGACTCCATTAAATGCGTTTCTAACATATGTGACACTGCCTTGGTGGAGCATAGCTAAAGGTAAATCATTTATGATCTCTGATTAAATATTATCGTGTTGCGTAATTAAGTGGCATAGGGAAGTATCAGTTTCAAGAAATAATAGACCTTATTGTCGTTGGCGATTTTCGACTTCGGCGAAGAGACTTTGCATTCCATTAAAGTAAGATTTTGAAGCTGAAGGCGTTAATGAACAACTATCTGCAAAAGAAAGACATGCAAAAGAAGTATTTTTCTGCATGTGTTCTATTTCAAATGAACTGGTTCCACTAAGCGTAAGAATGCATAATTTTAAAACAGGGGTGGCCTTGGGGAGCATGTGTTCACTTGTAACAAATCAGCTCGTCATTTAAATGAGTGCTTAGAACCCACGAATGTTCCATGATTTGATTACGTTTTAGCATGGGTTGGCGGAATTAATTTATTTATGTTGTATTACTAACGAATTCTCGAAACACATTTAAAAATTTACTTCAATTATATTTGCAACAGCGGAATTGTTCATATGAATGAAGCGGCAGAGTTGAATGCGTTTTCCATGAGTTCAAAAGTGAAAATCATGTTAACATTTAAGATGACATTAAAAATGAATTCAGATAAAGAAGTGCTTAAGGAGTCATGGAAATACCAATTCATAGTGAACGCATTCACTTTTGTTTTCCTGGGAAGCAATTCTGTACGCGTCTTCTTTCTTCGCTTTCCTACAAGCTCAAACTTTTTGACTCAGAAAAATTGTTCAATCTCAAAGCACACAAAGCAATTTTTTAGCGTGTCGTCATAACGTACTTCGTCGCTATTAGTCCGATTTTATCATGGGAAAAAAATTGGCGAATTCAGTAATCTCCGCACATGCTGCTCTCCCCTCCCACTTATGAACTCAGAATTTCTGAAATAAAAATTTCATAGTCACGCCTACGCGAATAAGAAGTGACATTTTTCTTCACGTAAGATTTTCATTCACCGAGGTGAAAATTGGTATCAGTATTTTTTTCTTATGGAATTTTTTCGCATTATCATTCTCAGTGAATGTAGAAAAGGGAATATTAGAAAAAGATAAAAATTAATTAAAAAGCAAACCAATTTAACTTTTAATACAGAAATAAAAATTCATGTTAAATTGCTTTTTTAAATAAAAAATTTATGTAAAAAATAATAATAAAAATTTATATAAAAATAAAGGAAGAATTTACTTCCATTTTGTATGCAATTCCCCAGAAAAAATCAAGTGAAAAAATCATTCACAATAGAGGGATTTTTTATTTTGACGTGAAATTATTCTCGGGGAATTTTTTCACGATTTCAAATTTATGAAAAGGGGAAATATTTCGAGGGAAAAAGTATTCACGATAGGGTTGAGTGTCAACTCGTAGTAGTTAGAACCAGATATTTTAATTTGTGATAAGAATTCCAAAGTGTTTTATAAACGCCTTGAAATTTTTTTCAATTCCGCATTTTTCATGGGTAAATATTTACAAATTAGAATTTTTAATTCGTATAATTGTGGAAAAATTTACTGAAATGCTAATTTTACATAATTTTATAAAGTTTAAAACAAAAAAATATCATTAAAATTGTGCTTTTTCCCGAAAAAAAATATGTGAAATGAAATTAGAATCATATATAAACATTTCACAAATTTTTTCGGGAAAAAGCACAATTTTAAAATTACATTCATATATAAAGAGATGTTCCCAAAATAAAATCAGTTAATCTACAAAAATATCTTTTTAACAGAAAATAAAATTTATTTACTTTTTTGCAGATTTGTTGGATCACCGTGAAACACCCATTTTAACATTTTAGTATTAAATTTTTTATAGACATATTTTGTATGAATTTTTGACTTTTTGAAAAATATTTGCAATGCTCATTGATTTACAGTAATGTTCCGATATAACAAACATTAATTTTAACGCACTTAGGGAACAGTAAAGCTTTTCTGATAGTGATTTCGATTGCCGAAAGTGCATTGCACTTAAAACTATTATTGGCAAAAAGATTGAAAATATTTATATTAAAGTGCTGTATAGCGAAACACTAAAAAATGAAAATGTTTTCAATGAATAGAAGAAGAAAAAACAATTCATTACCGAAGCGAATGTCTTATGAATTCTTTACGAACTGTTCAGAATTTCACGACAACTAGCAGATATTTATTTAGGAACTTTTTGGAATGCTTAGCGTGTTCGATCGATAAATTGTCCCTAAGAAAAAGATATTTTAAAAACATTTTAAAAGAATAATTACTGTTCCACAGTTATACGTATGTTAGACGAGTTGAAGACTAATTTCGAAATCATTTAAAAACAAAATGCATTTGTCATTAATATTACAAATAATTTAGTTAAAATTTATCAAATTTATTGTTAGTTTAGATTTTTTATTTTCAATAATAACAAAGAATATAAAAAGTATTTTAAACTTTGGGAACAAATTGGTTAATTGGATCCCGATCGAAATATCTTAAAATACAAGAGGCAAATTATTTTCTTAGTATTTTGAGTTTTAATTAGTTTAGGATTTAAAATTTATAAAAATTCCTCCAATAATAATTAATTAATTCGTTTCACATAACAAAGAGACAAAGAACATTTTTTAAAGTCATTTGCTAAGTGCCTGTTCACACACATCAACATATGAATACAAAGCAATATATAGTAAATGGACAATTGTATACAGTAACGAGTACAAAACATTCTGTTCTACTGCTCTCATACTCCTTTCTCCTCTTCCCTATAAATTTTGAAACTGCGGTACAAAAGTTGCTGTGCGGCAATTCGGTCTAGATAAAGAATTCGGATGGGGTTAACCCTTTCACCCCGGAGTTTTTTCACGAAGTCTAGTGCTTTTTTTTTAATTTTGACAGACAATTCAGATATAAAGCAAAAATTTAAGATGTTGGTGATATACGAGAAGTCTAGGATCCTTACCGTTATCCTGGGATATATAGTCCCAATAAGCCTTTACGGTGGGACATAATGTCCCAATAAAAGTAAGCATTATAAAAATTTCTTTGCTGGGACATATGATCCCAGTAGGGGCGAAAGGGAAGTGAATGAATATTTTTTAATAAAAAAATTTTTTTTTCATATTGAAAACTTTTTAAGCCGCATAAGTATGATACAATTTTCAAAATATTAGATTAGTTCACAAAGGTTCTATTAGTTGTATCGGTCATGCATTTCATTTAATATGCAGTTAGTAAAGCTATAAGCATTAAACGCATAGACTCGGAACAGGCTACTGACTACGATCTCTCAAAGTTAAAAAGTAATGTTTATTTTTTTCCGGAAATTAGCATTAAGTTTCGATAAACAAGGCAAGTTTGTACAGGGTGACCTCAAATGACCGAAGGTGTTTGAGTTCAAAAAGCCATTGTGTCCCTCACAGTGTGCGCTCTGGCTCTATCCTGTTGGAACCATACTTGCGGATGGTTTTCCACGGCTGCTTTAAAAAAAATTTTAACATTAACGGTGACACCGTGTTCATATTCCAAAAAAAATAGCCCAATTCTACTTTCCGACGAAACACCGCACCCAACGGTAGGTACACTTAAGTGGGTGTAAATCTCGCTGTTGAACTACTCTTTAATTTTCCGTAGCCCTTTTTGCCTATTGAAGAACCCATTCAATTGGAAATGGGCATCGTCGCTCATAATTAAATTATTCATAAAATAATGATTTTCTGCTGAAATAAAGTTCAACCATTTTGGCACCTTGTTCAATTGGGTACTGTTCCATTTTAAATTCCCCAAGTCTTCTTTACAAAATACTGAAAACGAAAAAAAAGAATTATATTAAAAAGTTATAAGGAAGTCAAACATCTTGGCTACTTTTGAACCACGCTGAATATCTTCAGTGCAGTTTTTATTAAAAAAAAATTTCTTTTATAAATAATTTAAAACTCCGTGAAATGGAGTGTCATTCCTTAAAATGCTTTATTGTACATTTGTATTTTATATATACTATATACTATAAATAAATATAGATATAAAATCGAATATCATAATTAAAACTTTGAACTCTGTATATTTTCATTAAAAAAAAAAACACAAGTATTTTATTTTTAATAATTTTTATAACTTTTTAAGTGGACGTGGTGTGATTTATTAGTGATATTTTTCAAATTAAATTTATTTATTAAAATGCATATTTACATATACTCACATACAGTGTAACCTCGGTTAACGCAACTAATAGAAATTTGCTGTTGCGACAATCGAGTCAATTATTTCTATGCCTGTTTTTCGATTAAAAATATTATTTTAAACCAAATAAAAGGTTTATTTAAAAAAGCAAAGATTAACGTTTTAAATAAATAAAATAAAGTTTATTTAAATTATATTATTAATTGACCTTTTTTATTATATTTTTTGAAATATATTTATTAAAAAAAAATATTATTATTAAAAAAAAAAAAAATGTTTTTATATTTCAAACAATTATAATTTCCTATTTTTCCTGATGATGTTAACAAGCTGTTAACGAAATATCGAATAATAAAACCAAATAAAATAAAAAACGACCTCAAGCTTAATAAATATATTTCAAAAAATAAAGTTTATTTAATTAAAATAAAGAATAAAAACAAAAGAAACAAAAATATATTAAGAATAAATAAAACATACAAATTCAATGTAAATTTGTACTGGGTTAATTCTTCTAGTATTTTGACCTCCTTTTATATTAATTAAACTAATTATTTAAGCTGCAGGTCTTTTTATATACAAAACATTTATTTTTTTTCTTTATTTTTAAAAAAAATATTTTTTTCATTATATACAGAAAAAAATTTTCCTGAAGAAGTTACACAAGGGAGTAGCGAAATATCGAAATAAAAATAAATATTTTAATTATATTTATTTTTGAACGATGGTCTTTTTTATGAAACGTTTTTTTCAATTATTTATTTTCAATATTTCGCTACCAAATAGGTAGATCGTCAGTCAAGAAATAATAATTTGTATTTTATTTAAATAAAATATTATAGTATATAAAAAAAAAACCTGCAGCTTAAATAATTAGTTTAATTTGTACTGGGTTGTTTTCAAGTTGCAGAAAAAGAGTGCACGTATCGTCTGTGTTTTTTAGACGACATATTTTTTTTATATATAAAAAACAAAATTTAAAAATAAAACTTAATTTTGTGTGCAAAGTTGCGTTAATTGAGGTTTTCTGTTTTGAAAAGTGTTGCGTTAACAGAGTCACCATATTTTAGAATTTGAGTGTTGCGATTATCGAGAATTGCATTAACCGAGGTTATACTGTACATACATATATTTATATAAATGTAAGATAAATTGTATAAGTAAAATTATATTAATGTGCATAAAAATATTATAACACAGAAATTAAATTCGGGGTCGTTTAAAATGCAGAAATCTTGTGAATAATTTATTTACAAAATTTTACTTCTTATTATTATTTCCAAATAAATGTTAATTTTTAAAGGAACAAACGTTTATCTAATTATTGAATATACAATTTCGAAAGCGGCACATGTCTAAAAATTTTCACAAAATATTTTCTAAAAAAGTAAAATTTTTAAAATTATTTCCGTATACGTTGTGACAATGTTATTAGTTGTAAACTGTTATATTGTTATACTACAATTAATTAGGTAGGAGCTAAGTATATTTATCAAGTAGTCGTAACACAAAAACAAAACAACAGGTATTTTGTTTGCAGGGACATTTGGACTTCCCAGCTATGAAAATTTCGATTACAGAAGCGATAATCCGATGTACACATGTAAGACAGTAATGGACATTATCTCATATACACGGTGGGGCAAAAGTAATCACCCGGGGCATAAATAATAACCCGATGTCGTTTTGCTGTAATTTTATTCAATAAAAACCTTTGGATCTGCATGTATGGCCATCAACTCTGGCGGCGATCACTTAGCTCATATCATAAGCAGTGCCAAAATTTGTCTTAAAAAAAAATTACAGCAAAAGAAAATCGGGTGATTACTTTTGACCCACCCTGTACGAACGTAGTATACGTTTCCAAATGCATTGCCGCATTTGTGGCAAGATTATTACAAAGGAATTATCAAATAGTAACTTCTTGTAAAATCATTATTTTTTAAACTATTGTATTAGAATTTGAAAAATGAATGGGAATCACTAAAAATTTTGTTTCCGAAAAAATTCAAGTTTGGGCCTTTCCACATGATAACAACGATATGTACATGTGAAGATGTGCCATTTTCGAAATTTCAATATTCGATTGTTATATGTTATCATACATATTCTATATGTATATAAATTCATATCGTCAACTGAAATGCAAAAGGGCTTAACAAGCAAAAAACTTCAAAATTGATTCTTTTTTTAATGCATATTGATACAGTGCGTCAAGGCACACGTCTTCACAAATTTGTAGCTTTCTATTTTTAAAAATAACTTTATGAAATAAATTAAAAAAGTCGTAACAACATACAACATATTATTTTTCACAATTCAAAAATGATAAAAAGAAATGTTAGGTATGCAGCACTTTTCTAAAATATTTCGCATATTTTTTTTTCCGTAGAAACATAAACTCACCATTTTATTTGGATGATATTGCGAAAAAAAAATCATATTTGTGGCCACACTACACTTTACATTTTATAAAGATTTTTGTCTCTTCTTTAAAATATATAAATAAAAATATTTTAATTATATTATTAATTAACCTTTTTTATTATTTTTTTTTTGAAATATATTTATTAAGCTTTTTTTATTTTAATAAATATATAAAAAAAAAAAAAAAATAAATAAATAAATTTTTTAATTATTTAATTTAATTTATTTAATACAAATTATTATTTCCTGACGATGCTACCTATTTGGTAGCGAAATATTGAGAAATAAATAATTATTGAAAAACTTTTCATAAAAAAGACCATCGCTCAAAAATAAATATAATAAAAAATTTTAATAAAGGTCAAAATAAAAATAGAAGTGAGACTAATATAAATAAATAAAAATATAAAATATATATATAAATAAAAAAAAGTGATGCTAGGCCCTTTTGCATTTTATGTGGCGATATATATATATATATGTTCATATGTGCAGTGATGGATTTTGAAGAGCAAAAACACTGAATAATTATTCAGTTTTAATTTTAGATTTCTTTCATATAGCAACAAAGTTTTTAAATATAATTTTGCCAAAATTTAAATTGCACTTAACTTTTTCTATAGCCATGTACATAAGTACATTTATTTATTTACATTTCGCTCACAGTAAATAAAATTTTTATCCATATTTTCAATTTCGTTTAAATGTAATTCTTAAACAAAAATTTTAATTTGTTTAAATTAAAATGTAATTCTTTTACTTTCGTGTAAGAAATCTGTGAAGAACATTTTGCAACAAACTTGATATTTATTTAGTTATAACTGTTTATAAAAAGAATAAATTGTGTTTAAACTAGTAGGTGCTAGTACTAGTAATATTCATAAAAATAAATTTTGATTTATTAAAGGCTTATAAAAAGAATTCCCATATAAAAAACTGTTTTATAAAGCCTTTATAAGCCAGAAATATTTTTATGTATAAAGCAGTTTGAAAATTTTCCAATTCATATAATTATTAAGAATACAAGTTACGTTAAATTGTTTATTTGCTATTTGTCCTGCTGCTAAAGATCTTGTTAACCGAATAGTATAAGGCTGGCTAAAATAGCAATTAAACGAAAAGTCATAGGAGAACAAAAACCACAAACAAACATACATACATATATATTTTTATTTCATAGGAAAAAAGGACACACAAATTTATTTAAAATAAATTATATACAATTATAATAATAAAATTATAATTAAGAACTTTTATTCAAAAAAAAGAAAAAAAAACATTATTCAATAATTTACAATTGTTGCAAAAGCATTCACGTAAATGATAATACGTGCGATATTACGCAAACATAAATCGAATAATCTTTTAAAACAGCTTAATTTGACATACATACACATACATCTTAGATGTATGCGTGATTGTATACCTACCCGGTGGGAAATGTCAGAGAATGAAACGCTCTGATTCACTACTGGCATTGCTACCAGTACTACTGACTTACTATAGCCCAGGCGATGCCATATTCTATAGACATTTAACATACGCGTGTCATTGAGAGAGCACTAATTCTATAAGAACAACCGACTAGGTACTCCACTTGGGGACATGTGTAGATAATGGAAGCATAGATTTACTTTAGACACACAGACTACCGACTATTTACTTCATTTATTTGTAGCCTTTGAAACCACCGATTCATTAGTACTATTTAGTATTGAGAACTCCTTCGGAAAACATTTTTTGAATTTCTAGATGCGCGAACTTTTAAATAATGGGATTTATAGCCAATTTCGTTATATTTTTTTTTTTATTTTTTCTATTTTCTTATTTTTTGTACTTATTTACACTTCTGCTTTTTATGCCTATGGGACAATAATTCCCGGCGAAAAGTTTTCGAATTCCTCGCAGCTAATTAAGGGCAAAATTGTTTTGCCAGATAGTCCATCATTTCATAGCTCTCATACCGCTCATGTCCACGAAACCAGGCCAATGCGGAACCCACTGAACTTTTTTTTTTTTATATTTTGTTTTAAAGTCTGATATATACGACGTCTGTTTAAAAGAGGGTGGCTATGGCTGAAGTAGTCTGCACGTTGAATACAAAATAAAAACAGGCCTGGGTTCAACCCCAGTTTCAGACTAAAATTATAAAAAAAAAAAAAAAAAAAAACCGTATTTTTTTTTATATGGGACCAGCACTCAGGAGAAGACTCCTACACATGCGAAGCATTGTGCTGGAACTATAAAAAAGGGATAGTAGGAGAAACGACAGGAGGGGAAGCTTAATTAATTATTTTGCAGCTCTGCTTTTGCACGTTCTTTGTTTATAATCGTAACAGTGCTGAAGCTTCGGTTCTGTAGCCATATTTATTATTATTTTACTTCGCCGGTGCTACACAATGCCGACGAAGGAGGGCGTTCTAATGTTCATTGTGGATTGCTATCAGCTGAAGCCGGTATTGTTCAGTAACCAGTGACTATGCCTTCGCCACTGAAACCTTCCGACAACAACTGACACACTAATGCACATCAGAAAAATGCGAGATGTTTATTTTTATTTTAAAATTTTAATCTGAAACTGGGGTTGAACCCAGGTCTGTTTTTGGATTTGTAGTCAACGTGCAGACTACCATCCATCGTGCCATGATGTGCTTTAGTGTGGCTTTTTCCTATTCCCAAAACTGAAGAGACTAATGAAAGGAAAGCGTTTTGCCACCATTGATGAGATAAAGTCAAAATCGAAGAATGAGGTAATGGTCATATCGAAAAGCGCACTTCAGGAGTGCTTCAAGGATTGGAAGAAGCGCTGGCACAAGTGCATTAGGGCGATTACTTTGAAGGGAACAAAATGGATATTAATGAATAAATAAATACTTTTCAAAAAAATTCAAACTTCAAGGTGAATTTTTTTGAACACACATCATATGAAAATAGAAAAAAATCCAATTTAAAAAGGAACATTAGTTAGGGCCTTTCTATATTAAGGTAACGATATGTACATATGTATGCCTATCCTTTGTCAGTTATTTCCCAATCCGACCGTAGCTTTTCAATCATAAAATAATTAGTTCAAACTTTATATATGTTGTATATGCATGTGTATATCGGTAAAGCTTTAAAATTGACTTTTTATTTACTGCTTCTATTTAGAAATAATATATTTCCAAATCGAATATTTAATTTTATTTCGTATTCATCTGTGTAAAGTATGTCCGACAAGCTTCTTTTTAGTACAATATTTATTCTTTATCAGCATAAGTCTTTATTTAAATTGACCTTAAAGGTCATCATAAAATATACAAACAACAAGAACAACTACAACAACAACAAAACCAAATCGAAGGCAAATTTCATTTGAGTCTTAATTATTCCATTCGATTTGCATTAAACAACAACAACAAATGTAATTGAAAAAATAAAAAAATTTATAGAAACAATTACAGCGTGTAAAGCAATAATCGACTGTGTGGTGTAATCCCCACGTGAAATCAAACCACTGCGAATTGTTGTCATTAATCCAGCCCTATTACGGTTGTCGAATCGACTCGACAGTTTCTAATAGATTAATGAAAAAAAAATTGTGCGTGTAAGGCCGAATGTTTAATTGCAACAACAATGCTACGACAATACTGAGTGATTTTATTTCACAAGGAATACAGAACGGGCCTTAATATGCAAATGTAGTACCTACCTATCGTCACCTGAAATGCAAAGGGGCGTAACTAGCAAAAAAAACTCTATATTCAGTTTTTAATGGATATTGGTACAGCGCATCGAGGCACATGTCTGCACACATTTTTAGCTTTCCATTTTTAAAAATAACGTCTTTAGTAAAGAAATTCAAGAGGCAGTTGTTATTAAGCTTTCAAAATCAATGTACTATTTATTTCATGCTGTTGAAAAATAATGAAACAATGGAAAAATGTCACCAACTTACTCTTTTTGAGACATAATTTTTAACGTTGTATATGAACTCTTCATTTTATTGGGATGATATAGCGAAATAATCACATTTGTGGCCACACAACACTTTTTTTATTTTATTAAGTTGTCTTTTCTGTAAAATTTTTAAAAGTGATGATAGGCCCTTTTGCGTTTTAGGTGACGATATGTATTACATATGTATGTTCATCAAATTATACACAGTGGAAATTCTTTTCGAAATATTTATAGATTTTTTTCAATAATATAAAAAAAAAAATAAGTGCAAAATAAAAGCTTTTCGAAATAAATCTTATCGCAAATGGACTTTTTTTTAAAAAATTTTAAATAAATTCTTCTTTTTATTTGACCTTCTATTTTTATTGTATGTAATAATATTAATTAGCAATGTAGGTCTTTTTTATAAAAAGGTTTTTTAATTTATTTATTTTTTCGATATTTCGCTAACCCCTTGGTTAGCATCTTCAGGAAAAATTTAATTTTTTTAGAATAAAATTATTTAACAAACATAAAATCAAAATATTTTATCTATATAAATATATAAAACAGGATGTGTGTATGTATGTAACGTATGGACTCAAAAACAGCTGGGCCGATTTTGATGAAATTTTTTAGGGAATCTTCAGAATATTCAGGCGGGTGACACTGTGAAGTCTGATTTTTTGATTTTCGGTCTGCGGACGGAGGGGCGTGTCAAAATCCAATTTTCATATTGCACCACCAATGACATATAGAGTCGAACTGCTCTATAACGTAACAGTTGGGGACCGTCAAATTTCTACGTTATAGAGAAACTGCAGAAAATTTAGACTACATTTTTTTTATGTAGAAAATATATTTATTAAGACAAAAAAAATTGTTTTTACATCAACACATTATTTTTTTTTTTTTATTAATACATACATATGTGACTAAATTGATGCAAAAAATCGATTGCTTAAAACTTCGCAATAGAGAGATTATTTAGTGTGAAAAATTCTATTTAGGTCTTAAAAAATTGTACGTTACAGAAGGAACTTCGCTATAGGGAAGTTCGTTATAGGGAGATCAAAATGTATGAAAATACTTACAAAAATGTTGTGTTCACGAATTTTATTTGTTGTAGAGAAGTTCGACTGTACATACATATATTTATTTTTTTTTTGCTTTTTTTTAATTTAAATAAATAAATCGTGTGGTAATACAACACTAATGTTTGCTTAGGGCCAGCAACGCGGACCGGGTCAGCTAGTATTATATAAAATCAAATATTTTGATTTTATGTTTGTTAAATAATTTTATTCGCAAAAAATTAAATTTTTCCTGAAGATGCCAACGGAAGGGTTAGCGAAATATCGAAAAAATAAATAAATTAAAAAACTATTTTATAAAAAAGACCTACATTGCTAATTAATATTAATACATACAATTTTAATTAAATTTTCAAAATATTGTTCAATTATCTGTTTCAGCAATATGAATAGCTCAAAGTGTCAGGGGCATAGCATCATTTATATTTCAGTGGAAAATGTTATCTCACGAATATTCAAATAAAGTAATTTTATTCAAGCTGTTTTTTTTTTCTTAATAAAAATTATGCTTGTTTAATTATATTTCTTTTGAGCGATGGTAATTTTTATAAAAAGTTTTTAAATTATTTATATTCATTATTTCATAATTATATATAAAATAATATAGTCTAAAAAATTAAAAAAATACTAAATACAATTATTGTCAACCAAAGTGTTGACTAATTGTAAGAAACGTTTAGAAAAATTAAATAATAAAATGTTTGTTGTATAAGGAAAATTTTTAAAGAAGCTATTTGGTGTGTTTTGTTTGTATATTTAGTTCTTCTCAAATATTTTTTTGGAAGTTCTTGTTTAAACATGTGAAATTTCTTAGCTTTTTTCAAGAATTTAGTTAAAGGCCTACTGAAGATTTTGATATTGGCACCAAATGAAATGCTGCATATAGACCAGCTAAACCATATAACAAACGTAGATAAATAATTTTATTTTCAATATTTCACTACCAAATAATAATTTGTAGTAACAAAAAAAAAATTTTTTTTTTTTTATTATTAAATATTATTATATTATTTTATATATTACTAGATCGCCGTCCCGGCTTCGCACGGAATCTGTTTACTAATGAAAAAGAAAAAATAAGTTTTGCTGCTTTTAGCTGACCCGGCAAACGTTGTTTTGCCATGCATATTATTTCTAGGAAACATTTTTTTAGTTCAATAAAAGTAACTATTTACTATAAGTGTGCGCGGATTTACTTATAATCGAAAGCGTTGTAGACAATGAACGTATGCTTTATTTAGGTTAATAGATTAATCTTTATCAAAATAACAAATATATATTAAATTGCAATTCTTGATAGCTATCTAAACATTAAAAATAATTTCACATCTCTTTTTTTATTTTGACCTTTGAAAAACTTTTCATAAAACAGACCATCGCTCAAAAATAAATATAATTAAAAATAATTATTAATATTTTTTCAACTGTATAGTGAGTAAGACAGGAGACCGGCTTCGTTCGCATCCCTTTAGGGTCCGTCGCCATATTGTATTTAGGTTGTTGAAAAACTATTCAAAATCTCCTCATCATACCCTTTCATTTGATACCCATATTGCAACAAAAGAAAAAGTAGGTAAAAAAAATAGTGGCAGTAAAGTGGGTGCGGTTATTTTTAGGGTAATGAAAAATAGTTGTTGTCCGATTCTCAGACTTACCCAATATCCACACAAAATTTCATGAAAATCTGTCAAGCCGTTTCGGAAGAGTTTAACTACAAACACCGCGACACGAGAATTTTATATACTAAATATAATAATATTTAATAATAAAAAAAATTGTTGTTACTACAAATAATTATGTGGTAGCAAAATATAGAAAATCAATAATTATTTATCTACGTTTGTTATATAGTTTAGCTGGTCTATATGCAGCATTTCATTTGGTGCCAATATCAAAATCTTCAGTAGGCCTTTAACCAAATTCTTGCAAAAAGCTAAGAAATTTCACATGTTTATACAAGAACTCGCAAAAAAAATATTTGAGAATTTGATAAATAGGTCCTTTGGGAATATATGAAGTATGACCTTTACTCTAGATACATAAAAAACAGCAAAGCTGACGACAACCTTTGTTAAGAGTCTGCAGACAGTAACGATTATTCTAGTATGCATTTTTCTAAGCTCTGACGAGTTAAATAGATGATATTGATGACTTTACAACTACCTATCTCCCTGTTGACACAAAGAGTACTGATAACATGCGTAGTGGCATAGACAATGCGCATTATACTCAACTAGTGTTCGAGATTAACTGTTCTTTTTTCCTTTATTCAAATTAGGAATGTAATTTCATCACAATATTGTGATAAATGAACTTTGAACTTGAACACGACAAAATTTCTTTAGTATGTAATAACTACAGTTCGATTAAAATTCTATTCTGAATATAATTTTATATATTACTAGCGGAGCCGGCGAACTTCTCCTCGCCCCAATTTTAAGCCTTCAGACAAACTAGAGTAATAATACAACACAAATATTTAAATTTTCAATGTGATTTATTTGAATGGAATCAGTAGAGAGCGATTTGATGAACAATGTTTTCATACAAAAAATCAATTTTCGATTTTTCCAATTTTCCGACTTTTGCGGAGGGATTTTCCAATTTTCCGCATTTTCCATGATTTACACTAACAACTTTCTATTTTTTGATTTGGAATGCCATTAAGGAATAATTTCACACAAAATTTCATACAAAAACTCGATTTTCGATTTTTCCAATTTTTAGACTTTTCCGGAGGGATTTTCCAAAATTCCGTAAAAACCTTCTCCTCGAAAATACGAACAACTGACAAAAAATTTTACAGAAATCGGCCCAGCCGTTCTCATTTTATGCATTACTATACATTTTTTACACCATTTTTATATATATATATAGATTATGAAATATTGAAAATCAATAATATGAGGGTGGCGATGGCACGGTGGATGGTAGTCTGCACGTTGACTACGAATCCAAAAACAGACCTGGGTTCAACCCCAGTTTCAGACTAAAATTTTAAAATAAAAATAAACATCTCGCATTTTTCTGATGTGCATTAGTGTGTCTTTGTGTGTCAGTTGTTGTCGGAACTTTTCAGTGGCGAGGGCATATTCAGTCACACTGGTCACTGAACAATACCGGCTTCAGCTGATTGCAATACACAATCGCATCAGAACGCCCTCCTTCGTCGGTATTGTGTAGCACCGGCGAAGTAACACAATAATAAAAATGGCTACTGAACCGAAGCTTCAGCACTGCTACGAGTATAAACAAAGAACGTGCGGAAGCAGAGCTCCAAAAATAATTAATTAAGTTTCACCTCCTGTCGTTTCTCCTACTATCCCTTTCCTATAGTTCCAGCACAATGCTTTCGCATGTGTAGGAGTCATCTCCTGAGTGCTGGTCCCAGATAAAAAAAAAGAAAAAAAAAATTTAAATACTTTTTATAAAAAAGACCATCGCTCAAAAGAAATACAATTAAAGAAATTAATAAAGTTCAAACAAAAATAAAAGCGAGACGAAAAATTATGCTTTTATTGTTTTTTTTCAAAAATTTCATTCGAAGAGTTTTATGCAAATATTTTTACATTGTATGAACAATTTAATAATAAATATTCGCTCTTAATCTTATTTTTACAATTAATTTTTAACTTGTATTGCAGATTAATTTTGCATCGGCTTTCATATACCATCATTGTCACTCAACGTTTTGACTAATTGCAGAAAGTTTTAGAAAAACACAAGTAAATCGTAAATAATAATCGGAAACTACCGATTTTATCAAAAAAAAAATCAATAATCATGGTTCGCTATATTTATGTAGTAAATTTCCAAAATAATAAATTAACAAAATTTATATTGAAATGAGATCGTTTTTGTTCAGTTTTTTTTTTTTTTTTTTATTTAAATAAATGTATGTTCCCCCTATCCCCCAAGCAATTATGATTTTATAAGACGTCCATGCTTCATATTGTTTCATCTCGAAACTTTGACTTGAACACAAATTTCTTTCTGTTACAATTTTTTTTTTTTTTTGTAAATCAGTCTTCTCGTAAACGTTGCTCCAGTGACTTGTATCTCGCAATAATTAAATACTTGCACTTTTAAGAGCAACACTTATTAACACAAAAGGCTAATGCCTCAACTAGTGATAATTTTACACACTTGTTTTGATAGCACATAAACTAAAGCTCATCTTCAATAGCCATCGCTGAGTGTGTGATAATAATAATAATACTTCTTATAATTATTATTATTATTATTATTATTATAATTTTTTGTTTGTTTTTTTTTTCGTAAGTTGATAAAAGCGAATCATTGTGAACATTAATGCATGCAATCGCAAAACAAGAAGTCATGCTCATTTAAGGCGGTTTCACAGTGCGTTCGTTCGTTCATAGTGCAAAATTTATTTGGTTTTCAAAGTGATAAAATAAATTAGATATCAAAAAAGAAAACAAAGAAAATATCTTAATTAATATGCTGGGCAAATGTTTGAAAATAACGTTCATCGGTTTGCTGCTGACAATTAGCGTTGTGAGTGCATGTACTCGTGCTCCCACTCATTTGCCGCATGGCCGCCGTACACGCGGTGACAATGGATACAAATTAATTGTTGCTGATGGCCCCAATGGCTATGTGCCAGGAAAAGCTTATAATAGTAAGTTTCTATCGTATGGATAGCAAAATATGTCGTACGTACTTAAATAAATCATATCATATCTTAGAAAAGTTGTAATTAATTGCAACAATTTTCTAAATGCAATTTAATTAAAATTATACAATGAATTTCCTACAAACTGGCAATGCAATTAGTTCGTGTGTCATTGTCACTAAACGAACCAGAAAATAATTATTTAAATAAATATTAGGCCGAAAATAATGAAATTTATGTCACACACTATACCTGCAGACAAGCCATAGAGGCTTCGCAAGGTTTTTTTTTTTTTTTTTTTTTTTTTATCTTGGACCAGTGCACAGGGGCTATCCCCTACATATGCAATGCATTGCACTGGAACTAGAGAGAAGGATAGGTAAGAAACAGACAGGTGGTGAAAGTGGTAGAAAGATAGAGCTTAATTCTTGCACAACTCTGCAGTTGCGTGTAAATTATAAAGCAAAGTTGCGGCGTCTCTGATGTTTTTTGACGCATTATTTTTAAGCTAATGGAGCCATTTTATTTATTATTTTACTTCGCCGACGTTTTATTGCTCAAATACCGACAAAGGAGGGTGCTGTAGCACAGAAAACTCAGAAAAAACTTTTTTCTGATTTGACCTGGCTGGGAATCTAACCTGGGTCTTTCTGGTTACAGAGCCAACACGCTGACTACTCGCCATCAGCACCCCCTAATATTAATTTGTACACGACAGAATTGATACATAAAATTAATGAAATTAATGAATTAATGAATTGTAAATTAAAAATTAATAAAAAAAAACTTGAAAACTTGAAAACTTGAAAAAAAAAAAAAAAAAAAAATTTCATGACATTCGTATTCATCATATTCAAGCGAATTTTTAACGAATATTTTGCGAGTGCGTTTCAAAAGAAAATTATTAGCTATAAACAAAAACCGTTGTCTTTAACTGAAAATAAAAAAATCTTTTTTTCATGTTGTTTTTTTTTCAATCAAAACTGCATTGCATTTCTTGCCCGATTTTAAAATATCTGCACCTTATTGTTCCGCTGTAAAGCCTTTTTTAATTTACTTCAGAAGGGAATAATACAGTGCAAATATTTCTAATAAATAAGCGGAAAGTATAATGCACTTTTGGAGAATCGAAATCACTATTAGTAAACTAAAAAAACAAATAAAATTCATACATTTCTTAATAATCTTAATTGTTCATATCATGTTGAAGAAATAATCAACTCGCACTTTGTTGAATATTTTCGTTTAAATAAGGACGGATTTATAATCATTTTTTATTTATTTTTTTTTTAGTTTTTTTTTAGTTTTTTTTGTATATTTCTTTACATTTTGTTCAAGTAAAATTAAACGATTTGAAAACGAAGTTAAACTGGCATTATCGAAATGCGTCACATGTTAAAAACGTCTTTTTTTCAATGAAACTAGATGGAATATGAAATCGTCACAACAAATCGTCACATACAAATTCAGCACACTATTTGTCGATTTCAAAATGTTTTAACGCCGAAAACGATTTTCATCACATACCTGATTATATGAAAACTATGAAATAAATAACTTCACATCGTCATCAGAAACTGCACAAATGGCGACAGAGAAATAGAACCAAAAACAGAGTCAATTTGTGGAACTTATCTAAAAAAAGAAAAAAAGCTACAACTGCTGGTTGTATTTTCTTGTTAATTTTAGAAGATGTGTATGTACTTTCGTCGTTGTACAATGATTCACGCGTATGTGATACATACATGTACATAAATCCATATTTATGTTTGTTGAAAAGAAACAAAGAGTTTTCATACAGCTTAAATAAAATTTATGGTTTTACATTTTTGCCACAATAACACCAAGTTTTTAGCCACAAAATGTCAAATCTATGCTTTTCAGCTTGGCAACGTCAATATAGTAATTTCAACTGCAATTAGTTGTAATTCGTAATACTAAAAAAAAAAGATGTAGAGAAATGTTAAAGTATATTAAGAGTAAGAAGTCACTAGATACCCTGTATTTATTTTAATAGCTTATGTGTATAATATATTTATCACATGCTACTTTAACATTCCATTCTATTATATACACTCTTTATTACATAACGTAACTTACTTAACTGTAACTTACACAAAACCTGTTTTTCAAGAACCAGTCAATAAATGTTTACTAAACCAATCGCACAGACTTTTCTCCAATTTTAAAACATATATACAATATAATACAAAAGAGTTGAGTTATTTCAATTACAAATCAACTGTGTCGAGTTGTATAAGACATTAGGGGCATTAATTTTTGTGAACCATTTTAAATTTTTTTTTTATTCGCGTTAAATAAATAAAAATAAAAAGGAATAATTTTTCAAGTTTTTTGAGCTCCTTTTATATTAATAACACTAATTATTTAAGCTTTAAGTCTTTTTAATATATGTAATATTTATTTTTCTTCGATATTTCGCTACTCCTTTGTGTAGCTTCTTCAGGAAAATTGGTTTTTGTTTATAATGAAAAAATGTTTTTTTCTTTTTTTTTTTACACAATTCACAATATAGGAAAAGTTCTTGTCAATGAAAATTCATAATTTTATCCCTCATAGTTTTGAATCTATTTATAAGGCCAAATAACGGAGCACGCAATCAATTAAAATAAGGATGTCTATCCAGCAGCTTTAAGAAAAATAAAAAGACCTAAAGCTTAAATAATTAGTGTTATTAATAAAAAGGAATAAAATTTTATGTATTTATTTCATATTTGCTATTTTCATAAAAAAAAAAAATAAACGTATTTTAAAAGTAGGCAATTAATTACAATAATAAAGAAAATTGATATTGAAGTTTTTAATAAAAAATAGAAAAAAGAAATAATTAAACATTGCAATTATGCATAAAAATTATGTTGGCATTCAATTCCCAAAATAATGTTCATTTTATAAAGCTTTTTATAAATCAGACTATAAAATTTTAATTTATTACAATTTGTCGGTTGGCTTAATAATTTGTAACATTTTATTCAAATTAGGAAAAACTCAAGTAATAAAATATTAAATTATATATAAATATATATACAGTGTAAAATCGATAATCCGGACCCCACTAATCCGGACAGAATTTTCCAGCTCATTGCGTATTCTATAATCCGGATTGATTGCAACTCTATAGTCCGGATTGAATAACACCCGTTTTTATTTATTTTTTTTATTCAAATCACAGCATGCTTTGAAAAATACAGTTAGAATAGTGTGATATGAGTATGTTTTGGAACGTTGCACGTGCGTTTTTAGTTTAGTATTGATGCAAGATGCCTTCAGTGAAGAGAGCACACAAGACTTTATCTATTTTAGATAAAGTAAAAATTGTTCAAGAACTTAGTAAAGGTATGAGTGGAAGGGTGTTGGCTGACAAATATGGGGTTGGTAGTTCCACTATTTCAGATATAAAAAAAAAGTGATAGCTTCAATAGGTGAGTTAATTTTTTTACATGATTTTTAATTAAATACATACAAATTATTTTATTATTAACAAAAAAATATTTTACATTCAGGTTTGCGAAGACATCTAATCGAAAACTATTGCAAAAGCGTAAAACTGTAAAAGATGGCGAATATAAAGAGTTTGAACAATCATTATATTCGTGGTTTGAATTATTATAATTTTTAATTTACATTACATGCGTAGTAATCCGGATAATTCGCTACTCCGGATTGGGGTCTGCAATCAATTATCCGCATTATCGAATTTTTACTGTATATATATATATATACATATATGTATATATGTATATATCTCGTCTAACAATATTAAACTACTTAATATTAACTAGCTTCGGTTCTAGTGTATTGCAGTATGTGGGTTTTGGCATGCATATGGTAACTGCTTTACACGAATTCATATGATTTTCTACATCCATGGCAGAGTCAAATACAAGTTCACATTTCGCACAATTGTATATAGTTTTTAAATGTTCTTTACTATGCTCATATAGTAGTTGGGTGGTGGCAAATATCTCCGCACATACTTGGCATATATATTGTTTTGTTAAATTCATATAATTTTTAGGAGATGGTTTTACTTTATAGTTTGGCATAACAAGACATGATGATTCATGATTTCTAAATTGGTGTTCCCTTTTATATCCCATTGCACAGTTTTTACATTCATATGGATATGGAGCACCGGTATGTATTATACGATGGGTGTAATATTTATGATGTGTATTAAAATATTCCTCACAATATTCACACAGGTATGAGTGATTAATTGTTTTGGGTATAAAATTAAACATCAGTAAATAAGAATTTGTAGAGTCCGAGAGTCGACGCTTTTCAATCAGTTTGCTACTGCAATTCTTTTTATACCAAAAGCTTATAAGGTTCACTAAACGTTTAAGTTCGATCATAGTCAAACATAAATTGAATGAACTGTTGATCTCAATTAACAGCTGCTTACAACTTTTAGTGAATTTTTCCCTCAATGTTGGACTTGCAGTGTTTTTTGTTGTCCAAATTGCGGGCCAATTCTTGTAAAGATTAGCAAAATTAATAGCTTTTTCGTGCATTTCATCGCATTCCTCCAGTGAAACGTTATCCTCAATATCAGGTAATTTTATAATTTTTAACTAAAATCCAGAAAAAAAAACAATTCAATTTATAAAACACTTGAGCGAAAAAAGAACACTTACACCAAATTTCGACAATAAATTAATATCTTTAGAATCGTCAAAATCGTTTAATCTATTGTGATTAGTAACGTTGTCATTCTTTGGCGTTGAAAATGCTCTTTGTAGCTTTTCATCGGCAATTTGTTCATTCTCCTGCGTAAGCGTTCAAAGGGTATTTTAATAAAATTTTATAAACGTTTTCTAATCAAATCATTATAGAAAAATACTTACAACTTGTTCATATAAATCCAGTAATAAAAGTGCACTTTCATTGTGCAGAGTCATCTCTTCAGTTTTTGTATCATTTAAGTTTGCTTCTGCAGAAGTTTCTTCTGTCGACATATTCTCCGCAAGCAGACTTTCCAAGTTTACAGGACTTGTTTTCAAATCATCCTAAAATTTTATTAAATTGAAACGTTTATTTTCGAAGAAAGTTTTGAAACTAAGAATAGAGATTCTTATATCTCTGTAACAAATATAAATAGATTCGAGTGATATACAAAATAGCGTTACCTTAATACGGAAAAGCCCTAAATATCGATTTTTTTTTCCATAACAATTACAACTTTGTAATCGTGATTATTTTGCTAATGCAGTAGTTTTTTATTAGCTTAATTTAAAAAAAAATATTTTAGAGAATTAACGAAATGTGGAAAAAAAATTAGTTAAGGTCTTTCTTTATTAAAGTAACAAGGAGGGTGGCGATGGTACGATGGATAGTAGTCTGCACGTTGACTACACAACCAAAAAAAAAAAAGACCTGGGTTCAACCCCAGTTTCAGACAAAAAATTTTTCAAATAAAAATAAAAATCTCGCATTTTTCTGATGTGCATTAATGTGTCATTGTGTGTCAGTTGTTGTCGGAACTTTTCAGTGGCGAGGGCATATTCAGTCACACTGGTCACTGAACAAAACCGGCTTCAGCTGATAGCAATCCACAATCACATCAGAACACCCTCCTTCGTCGGTATTGTGTAGCACCGGCGAAGTAAAATAATAATAAAAATGGCTACTAAACCGAAGCTTCAGCACTGCTACAAGTATGAAAACAAAAAAAAAGAACGTGCAAAAGCAGAGCTGCAAAATACTTAATTAAGCTACTACTACTACTACTACTATCCCTTTCCTATAATTCCAACACAATGCTTTGCATGTGTAGGAGTCATCTCCTGAGTGCTGGTGCTAGATAAAAAAAAAAAACACGTGCAATTGCATGCATTTCTTCCTGAACAGAAAACAAAAAATGCAAATTTTCACATGCATTTTAGTTGGGTACTGTTGTGATATTTAATATGCAATGCTGAATAGTTATAGTTTTTGCTAACACATTTATCCTCCAAAATTTCGTATTGAAAAAAAATTTAATGAATAAATATGGGAATCGGTTAAACTGTCGTATTGGAAAAAAATTAATGAATAAATATGGGAATTGGCTAAATTGTCGTATTGAAAAAAATTTCAACAATAATTTTGGGAATCGGTTAAACTGTCGTATTGGGAAAAAATTAAATAAATATGGGAATCGGTTAAAATTAGCAAGGCTAACCGATTCCCATATTTATTTATTAAATTTTTTTCAATACGACAGTTGGGAGATAAATGTTTTACGAAAAAGCTATTTTTTTAGGTTTTTAAGTCTACAAAAATGAATGCGTCTCATCGTTGATTTGACAAGAAATTACGGAGTGATTAAAAACGAAAATTGCTTTTTGTAAATTTTCAACAACGATATCTCTCGTACCATTTTGCAGATTTCGTCCAAATTTGCGGCATACGATAAATATTTCAAGTCAAATTTGACGAACACTTGAAGTTATTAGAAAAAATAAAAACGATATACTATGCGAAATTGTTCGTCAACAAATATCTGTCGGACAAGTCAACCAATTTTATGGGTCGATTATGTTTTACAACCGAACTTCAGTTTAGTTGGCAGAGGGGTAACCACAAATTTGTGGTTGCCAAAAAACACTAAAGGCTAATAAATCAGTGCGAGTTCATCTCGTTGTTTAGTTTTAAGTATGTTTAAACTAATGAAACAATAAATCAGTAAATATTTAAACCATCTTTAAACGTGCACAATTGGACATTTAAACTACGTACGATTTTCACAACTGTGTGCGAAATAAAGATTTAAAAGATTTATAAAGTTTAAAAAGATTTGTTAATCATGTGCAAAAAAATGATTAGTCGCTGCAAAAAGTTTTTTTCTTTACATTTATCGTAGTGCTACGACACTATTAGTTTTTAAACTGTATTTAATACTCGTATACGGAGTTCTGATTTACTGCTGTTGAGTTTATACCACAAAAAAGCTTTAATTTGGTTTAACTAAACTAGTTCTAGTTCCAGCACAATGCATCGCATGTGTAGGGGTCATCCCCTGAGTGCTGGTCCAAAATAGAAAAAAAAAAAAAAAAAAACTAGAGCTTAAATTATAACTGATTTATTATAGACTTATTATACAACAGTTCGGTTGTAATCCATTATTCAAATTGCCAGCAATAGTCATTTGTTTTTGAGGTTAAGATCGCCTAAGCAGTTTAAAATTTTTTAGAAAAATTTTTCGGAATCCGGTATAGGCGGGAATCGAACCCGCACCTCCAGATTGGTCAGACTAATGTTCATGCACTACGCTATAGAGGCACCCAATAACTATACTCGTATAACAAGACATAATTTAAATTTGTATTGCATTCCGTTAACAGAAACTGATCCAGTATCTGGGAATTATTACAATAAAAGAAATTTTTAAATCGCTCCATATTCATAAGTCATTGAGTGAAAGTAATCGGTGGAATCATATACATAACTTTGCTAGTCGACAATTTACAAAAGTATGCGTAAAAATACATAAAAATAACTGAGTTTCAGTCAAGTTCAAGTTTCTACTGGATTTTTATACGATCTTAATAATATTGCGGATGCAGACATTGCGACCCCTGTGCGCGAAATTATCGTATGTTACAAAAACTAAATTTCACAGGAGAGCGTTTTTATTCGTCTTTTTCTTATTTGCCTGACAGCAGTAACTGTCACATACGATAAAATGTACATAGTGTTATCTCCATAACTATACCAATTATTGCTATAATACTTTATCTGCAGATGAATTAATGGATTTAGAAGCATTTTGCGTAAAAAAGTCGATTTCGAAAAAAGTGGAACATACGATAATTTCGAGCACAGGGGTCGAATGGTCTGTTGAAAAAAAAATATATTTTCAAATCGGTTGTATAACGTTTTAATTAATGTGTGTAAATGAAAATCTTACCTTTAAAAAGTTCACAACACTGTCTGAGAGTTTGAATTGCGTTGCTTCCAAGTTCGTTATTTTTTCAACAACTTCCTCCTTTTGTCCATCGCACGAAGCTTTAGCCAGTTTTGCGCTCGTCAAAAGAGGTGATGACGCTCTTCTTTTCAATGGTGTTTCTTTAACTGTTGCTTTGTCAATATTTGATAAATTCTTCTTATTGCCATTCAACAAAATATGCTGTTGATCCACCATAACGGGCGGTGAAAGTGCCGTTAGAGAACTGGACTTCATTTCAAAAGGTTTTTTGAAATTTTTAGTTATCAAAGGTGTTACAATTCCATGAGGACTATTTGGTACAATTTTTGAATCTTTTATTAATTTTTTTTGTTTTTCTATTCGTTTCAGTTTATTTACATATTCGCTGTCCTCAATGGATTTAAATATTTGTTTCTTAATATTGCGCATGCGTTGTAACACTTCGTTTTTACGGCTGCATCGTACAGCTGCATAACTTTTGTGATTTAAATTACTATTGCGTGGTGTTTTGTTGGACGATGCTTTTGTATCTTGTGTAGAATTTACATTTGTTGGAAGATTTTTTAAGATTTCGTTGTGTTCTTTGGTGGGACGTAACTTGGCTTTGGTAGCGTTCTTATATTTTATTTCTGCATGGTGAATACGTCTCAAGCTAGATTCTGTGAAATTTTGCTTGCAATATGAAGTTTTAGTAGGAGTTTCTACCATTTGAGATTGTGTGTCATCTAGGGTAAGGCGTTCTTTGGTTGCAATGGATAAACTATTATTTTTAGGCAATTTTAAATTTTCTGATACGTTACTCGACTTGTTCTCCAGGCATATTTTTCCTTGATTATTTAAGACATGAAGCAGTTCATTATGAGTAAGTCTACGTAATTTTATGACAACATTTCTTAATTTGTGTGGAGGAGTCGGGGTGATATTATAATTTTGTGGCGGTGTTTTATCATTGTCATGTTGTTTATTTGATTTTTCTTGCGATCTAGGAAATTGTTCACGACTTTCTTTGCATTTAAGATTTGATGCTCCATGACGTACTGGTGGTTGTGTGCTGTATGGTTTTAAAGATTCCTTCTTTTCTTGGTTTCCAGGACTTTGTTTCTTTGACCGCGTTTCTCTACGTACCGCTGGGCTAGAATGTTGGGAATTTAAATTTTCGTTTTTATCTGGAGTTTTAAAGCGTTCTTTCCTTTTGCGACCTCCTGTAGATTTTGTTTGTCTCGCAATTGGTACTGCAGGTTGAGCATTTAAAATCTCCTGAGTCTGGATTGCAGGATTTTGTTGTAATTTGGGTGAAGGTTTTCTTTCCTCTTTCAGTGTTGAATTTTTTATTGAAGTCGTTGGCATTTCTTGAGAATATTTTACAAATATTTCTTCTCGTTTTACACCTCTATCCATATTTATAAAATTTGCAGCATTTAAAAGTTTCTCAGTTTTAATACTTGTTAATGATACTACAGGTTGAGTATTGAAACTCTCCTGCATGTGGACTGTAGGATTTTGTTGCAATTTGGATGCAGTTTTCTCTTCCTCTTTCGGTGTTGAATTTTTTATTAAAGTTGTTGGCATTTCTGGAGTTTGTTTTCCAAATATTTGCTCTCCTTTTACTCCTCTATCCATATTTATAAAATTTGAAGCATTTAGAAGTTTCTCAGTTTCAATACTTGTTAATGATACTACAGGTTGAGTATTGAAACTCTCCTGAATGTGGACTATAGGATTTTGTTGTAATTTGGATGCAGTTTTCTCATCCTCTTTCGGTGTTGAATTTTTTATTAAAGTTGTTGGCATTTCTGGAGTTTGTTTTCCAAATATTTGCTCTCCGTTTACTCCTCTACCCATATTTATAAAATTTGAAGCATTTAGAAGTTTCTCAGTTTCAATACTTGTTAATGATACTACAGGTTGAGTATTGAAACTCTCCTGCATGTGGACTGTAGGATTTTGTTGCAATTTGGATGCAGTTTTCTCTTCCTCTTTCGGTGTTGAATTTTTTATTAAAGTTGTTGGCATTTCTGGAGTTTGTTTTCCAAATATTTGCTCTCCTTTTACTCCTCTATCCATATTTATAAAATTTGAAGCATTTAGAAGTTTCTCAGTTTCAATACTTGTTAATGATACTACAGGTTGAGTATTGAAACTCTCCTGAATGTGGACTATAGGATTTTGTTGTAATTTGGATGCAGTTTTCTCTTCCTCTTTCGGTGTTGAATTTTTTATTAAAGTTGTTGGCATTTCTGGAGTTTGTTTTCCAAATATTTGCTCTCCTTTTACTCCTCTATCCATATTTATAAAATTTGAAGCATTTAGAAGTTTCTCAGTTTCAATACTTGTTAATGATACTACAGGTTGAGTATTGAAACTCTCCTGAATGTGGACTATAGGATTTTGTTGTAATTTGGATGCAGTTTTCTCATCCTCTTTCGGTGTTGAATTTTTTATTAAAGTTGTTGGCATTTCTGGAGTTTGTTTTCCAAATATTTGCTCTCCGTTTACTCCTCTATCCATATTTATAAAATTTGAAGCATTTAGAAGTTTCTCAGTTTCAATACTTGTTAATGATACTACAGGTTGAGTATTGAAACTCTCCTGAATGTGGACTATAGGATTTTGTTGTAATTTGGATGCAGTTTTCTCATCCGCTTTCGGTGTTGAATTTTTTATTAAAGTTGTTGGCATTTCTGGAGTTTGTTTTCCAAATATTTGCTCTCCTTTTACACCTCTATCCATATTTATAAAATTAGCAGCAGGTAAAAATTTCTCTGTTTTAATACTTTTTACTGAAGTATTTGTTGTAGTTGCTGTTGCTACTGCAGGTTGAGCATTTAAACTCTTCTGAATGTGGACTGTGAGATTTTGTTGTAATTTGGGTGAAGTTTTTTCTTCCTCTTTCGTAGTTGTATTTTTTATTAAAGGCGTTGGCATTTCTTGAATTTGTTTTACAAATATTTCGTCTCGTTTTTCTCTTCTATCCATATTTATACAATTTACAGCAGGTAAAAGTGTTTCTATTTTAATAATTTTTACTGAAGTATTTGTTTTACTTGGTGCTGGTACTACAGGTCGAGTATTGAAACTCTCCTGAATGTGAACTGTAGAATTTTGTTGTAATTTTTCTGCAGTTTTCTCTTCCTCATTCGGTGTTGAATTTTTTATTAAAGTTGTTGGTATTTCTTGAGAATGTTTTACAAATATTTCTTCTCGTTTTACACCTCTATCCATATTTATAAAATTTGAAGCATTTAGAAGTTTCTCAGTTTTAATACTTGTTGATGATACTACAGGTTGAGTATTGAAACTTTCCGGAATGTGGACTGTATGATTTTGTTGTAATTTGGGTGAAGTTTTTTCTTCCTCTCTCGGTGTTGTATATTTTATTAAAGGCGTTGGCATTTCTTGAGTTTGTTTTCCAAATATTTGCTTTCCTTTTACACCTCTATCCATATTTATAAAATTAGCAGCAGGTAAAAATTTCTCTATTTTAATACTTTTTACTGAAGTATTTGTGGTACTTGCTGGTGCTACTGCAGGTTTAGCATATAAACTCTTCTGAATGGGGACTGTAGGATTTTGTTGTAATTTGGGAGAAGTTTTTTCTTGCTCTTTCGGTGTTGTATATTTTATTAAAGGCGTTGGCATTTCTTGAGTTTGTTTTACAAATATTTGCTCTCCTTTTACACCTCTATCCATATTTATAAAATTAGCAGCAGGTAAAAATTTCTCTATTTTAATACTTTTTACTGAAGTATTTGTTGTACTTGCTGTTGCTACTGCAGGTTTAGCATATAAACTCTTCTGAATGTGGACTGTAGGATTTTGTTGTAATTTGGGAGAAGTTTTTTCTTGCTCTTTTGGTGTTGTATTTTTTATTAAAGGCGTTGGCATTTCTTGAATTTGTTTTACAAATATTTGGTCTCGTTGTTCTCTTCTATCCATATTAATAAAAAAATTTACAGCAGGTAAGAGTGTTTCTATTTTAATAATTTTTACTGAAGTATTTGTTTTACTTGGTGCTGGTAGTAGAGTTTGAATATTTAAACTCTGCTGAGTCCGGATTGTAGAATCTTGTATTAAATTGTTTTTAGTTTTATCTTCCTCTCGTTTTACTACACTGCTTCCTTCATCCATATTTATAAAATTTTCAAATTTTTCTTTCTTATTAAACTTTATTATATTTGCAGTAGGAACACTGGTCTCTTGATTCTCCTTACTTGTACTTTTCTGTACTTTATCCCGTTCATTATTATTTTCAAGAGATTTAATTTCAATAGCACTTTTTGAAGGAATCCCTAATTCACAGATCCCCTTGAACGGTTCTTGCGAAACTTTTGCAATGTGATTGGACTGTTTTAACACAAAAGGTTTATTAGGTTTTATTGAATTTTTATTTTGTGTTTGATGTATTCTTGTTCTGGCTTTTAAATTTGTTTTCGGAAATTTGAGTTTTAAATTATTTTCATTGGTGTTTATAGATTTTTGCTCGGTTAATTTATTTCTTTCGGTCTTTGTTTGAACTTGTTGTTCTTTAAAATCAATTTCATTTTCGTCTACTTCAAATAAATCAAGTATGTCCGCATTCAAAGAATCACCATTTTCATTTTCTAGGTCAATATTTAATAGATCAATATCATCCTCTAAAGCCTCAGCTAAAGCTTTGGCAAGGTCTTCATTCAAAGGTGTTTCCCTAGAAACATTTGACTTTTTAAGCTCAGAAACTTTTTCCGTACTCTCTAATAAACTCTGCGATTCATTTCGTTTAAATTTATGATCATATTTAGTATTTAGTAAAGCGTTATTGTTATTATTATTATTTGCAAAGCTGTTTGTAAATTCTTTTTTCCAAACACTGTAATCGGAATCTGTTACTTTGTTTAAGACAGTGGCATTTTCTCTTTTAATTATGTTTGGTTTTAAATGGTCTTCCACATTTTCCCACAAACCTTCCGAACCATCCACATCTTTTACTCCATGCAGAAGACTTGTAATGAAATTAGCTGGTGCAATAATTGGTTTGCTATCACCAATAGTTTTATTCAGGCGCGTATTATTTAAAAGCCTTTCTGTCATGTTGGCGTCTTCCTCGAAGTCTTTACTAGTGCCCAGGACATCTTTTGAAGAAAATATATCTCTATGACAAAAATAGTTATTATTTGGAATGCTTCCATTAGTATAACAGAAATCTCTTTTCATCGAATTATCGCGATCGTTTTCTATTTCGTGCTTTGGGCTCTTTGAATTTTCCATAAAACTTAGAGAAACGTCAGAGTCCGCTAACGCTTTCAATATAGACATGTTGAGTACATTCAAGCCTTCGCCATTACCGCATTCTTCTTTGTTTTTATGTTTACCATTTAATTTCATTTTATTAGGTTCAACTCCTTCGTCTAGCCATTTCATATCGTCATCACTCAACCAGCTTCCATTACTTTCTGCAGTGAAACTACATTCTTTACTTTCCATGCCGGGTAAAGATGTCACGCCTGTTTGATTCATTAATTCTTCAACAGCATAAACCTCTACCTCTTTAACTTGCTTAACAAATTGCAATTTATCATTGTGCTGCAGCTGCAGGTGTCTCATAAAAACTTGTAATTGTTTATACATTTGTTGGCAAAAATTACAAGTTATAATTAATTGATTTTGTTTGCCAGCCAACATAACTCCACCACATAATTGAAATTCATCGATATTTATACGTTTAAAGTCTGTCATTTTACTATTTGATACAATTCAAACCAACTCCAAATACATAAAAAATTCTTGTATTGCACAATTTAATTTTGCAAATGTTGCATGTTATTCCATACATATCACAGAATACCGTGATTACACTACACCATGATCTAAATATATAAGGTCTGCTTGACAGTTCAAATTATTTTTACTGTGACGTCACCGTCGAGATTTGTTTTTAATATGTATGGGCTGTGTTTTTTTGTTGAAATATTTTGCAATTTTAAAGGTAAAATAAATAAAACAAATTAAATTGTTATGTTATAGTCTTTTTTAATTTTCTTTTTTCGTTTTTTTCTTGTATTCATATTTTGTTTAAATTTCTTATTCTAAAATATAAACGACTTTTAAAAAATAACGATTTTATATTTTCAGGCACATCTACAGTCTAAGAAAAAAGTCTAAATACACGTCCTAATTTTTGAGTTTTAGGAAGTTTGTAAAGAAAATGTAAAAAACATGTATGACAATATTTAGGGCACCAATAAGTAAGTTTATTTATAAAATAAAAATGCAATTCATAAATACTGTAAACACAGTAATAACAAAAACGTTATAATATCGTAGGAAAAAAGTCTACATACACTGTGATAACTCCACGTAGTAAATGGAAAGTTAAGAACAAAAGCAGGAAAACAACCGTTATTTTTTGTTTTAATTGCTTTTACAAGCACTATATTCATTTTAATTGAGAAAGTGATATCTTAAGAAGACAATATTTAAAGTTTAATCGTAGAAAATGGAAAAAAGAAAAGAGATAGAGATTTCAGTTAGAAATGTAGTGGTTAATCTGCGGAAAGAAGGTAAATCTCTTGGAGAAATTTCAAAAATAAATAAAAATATCGGAAATTATGAAATGACAAATAGTACTGAAAATAGACCACGAACTGGTAGACCAAGAAAGCTTTCGAGACGCGATGTGAGCTGCATTCTAAAAGAAGTCAATCGGGATCCAAAGTTAAGTGCCCCAAAATTGGCGGAACACATTGAAAAATGTTCTAACATTATTGTTACACCAAGAACAGTTATAAACGCTTTACACGAGAACGGCTTTAAAAGCAGAGTAGCACGAAAAAAGACATTACTTTCAGCAAAAAACCGTAAACTTCGACTTAGGCCTGAGCTATCAGTTGGTTTTCCAACAAGACAACGATCCGAAGCATACCGCTCACGTTGTTCGAGACTGGCTTTTGTATTATGCTCCAAGGCAACAGAATTCTCCACCACAATCACCAGATTTGAACCCGATCGAGCACGTATGGGAAGTTCTCGAAAAAATGGTGCGAAAATATGACATAAGCAGTCGCCAAAGTCTGAAAACTGCTCTTAATTCGATGCCCCGTCGCCTTCAAGCTGTAATTGATGCCCTGGGTGGACCTGGGCCTGTGTATTTATATTAAAAACGTAAACTTAATGTTTAATTTTGTTGCTGTATGTAGACTTTTTTCCTGTGAGTTTTATATGTTTTTGTTGTTTTTGTTTTTATAATACTTTTGAATTACATTTTTAATTTAAAAACAAAACTATTTATGCCTTAAATGTTACAATAAAATTTTCCATAAAATTCTTTACAAATTTCTTAAAAATCTAAAATAAGGGGTGTATTTAGACTTTTTTCTTAGAGTGTATGTTATCACATTTAATGTTATTGGAATTTTAAATAATTATTTCGAAAACTTAAAGTATTATTATTAATTTCCTTAAATATATTTTCTAATTTTAATATGTTTCCCATAAATTCTTGGCAGGGTTTATAGAGCCCTCTGTTTGAACTGCAACTGACTTATTTGGATTTTCATTTTCAATATTTTCAATACTTTCTTCTTGTAATTTCTGCAGACTATAAATAATTGTAAATAATATTTCATTAAAAAAAGTGGATTTTAAAAAAATTGTATTTACTTTAAATCAAATTCACCAATTGCTTCCTTTACAATTTGTTTGTTTGCTCTTTTTACGTATCGTTTCGATCTTTCGACTGGTAAAATGCTGTTTACATGGATATTTAAAGATGGGACAGCCTTCGCATCTAACAATCTTTTTCTTATTGGCGTGTTCAATAATATATCCTTTAAACGCCAATCATTATTCGTAAAATGTCTAGAACAAATTGTTCCACATTTCCAATTAACATTTTTTTTACCGCATGCATTGATCAATACTTTCTTTATTTCTGGATCTTTTAGAAACGTAAAATATTTTAGATTTTTATCATCCTGCTTCGAGCTTTTACAATCTTTTACCACACAGTATTTCATTGTCCAAATAAATTTTATCACTTTCTACACAAATTGTTTATTAAAAACTCTTTTTTTTTGCTATAACTCAGTTCACATTTATTTTTAATTAATTGTCAATAAAATAATCCTTTAATTTTCTTAATAAATATGTAATAATAATATTTTTAATCACTAGCTTTTAAATTTCCATTTAACCACAACAAAACATTTCCCGACGATGACGTCAAATTAAAAAAAAATGGCAGCTGTCATTCAATATCAAGCAGACCTTATATATTTAGATCATGACACCACACTAATGTACCTTTTCGCACAGTTGAAAAAAAAGGACTACGAAGAAAAAGGGTAAAATCCGAAAAAAAAAATTTAAATACAAATTTATGCAACCATTTAATAGTTTTGTATACATATTTTAGTACTATTCCATGTCGTTCCACATGAAAGGCAACATATATATAGTGTTGTGTACAATAAAAATTTAAAAAAAATTCAAACATGAAAAATATGATCATTTTATATTAACGATTTCATGAATGAAAATTATTTCCGTTTTAATTAAATGTATTACAAAATGTTTAATATTCGCATGCACTAGATGCCTATTAAATTAATTTCTTTAACATTGCTTCATAACACGTAACTAATAACCTCCTAAAACAAGAATGTTAAGTTAACGTTTACAAAGCATGTTGGGTGAATAAAATCTGTAAACTTCTTGGTGTCAAAAAAAGGAAAACGGTTTTCCATATATAGAAGTGGCCCAAATACGGCTATAGGGTTATCACTTTTGTCATATTAGCCGTTTACAGGGTATACCCGTAGTACCGTGAAAAGTCATAGTCATTATTTACATAGTAAACATTGTTAAGTATAAAAAATATATATATATAATAAAATATGGACTTTAGAAAATAAACTATGTAATATATAATTTTAATTAGATAATATACAATACAAAATCAATAATTTTTAAAGTTTTCCAAAAATTTGTTTTTATGTAGTAAAATGTATTAGTTTTCATATGGTTGTTACTGTTGACTTTGGGAAAAATTCGAAACCATGAAAAAGAAGACAAAATATAAAACAAGTATTGATTTTAGTAAATTAAATTAAAAACTTTATTTGGAATAATGCAAAATATCCTATTATTTTGATTTATTTGTATAAATTTCTTTAAAAACTTTTTATATTTTTTTACAATAATTTCAGTGTATTTTGTTTGATATCAATTTGTTCTCAGTAAAGATATGGCAACATGAAATAATTTTTTAATGCAAATTAAATATGGCTGCACTGAAAATACTATAAATGGCTACTACCAGCGTTACCGATGACAAATTTTAGAAAGGAGTATGAAACAATCTGTCAAAATTGAAATACACACGTTTATATGGAAACGATTATTTTGACGACATCACTGCTACACGGATAGACGACCACTTTTGTAGAAGTCGCCAACTTAGGATAATTTATATTTTGACAAAAGACAATATACGATTATAGTGCTGTTAATGTAATGAGAAATTATTAATATGTAAGAGCTTAAAAATACTTACTTTTATTAGAAAAGAAAAGAAAAGAACAAATTAATATATTATATTATTAACTCATAATATTAACAAAGAAGTTTTGCATAGATAAGTTGGCATGTTTTTAAATATTTAAGTGGAATGAGGATATTTGAAACAAGTGTTGTTTTTTTATGAAACTGAAATGTTTTAAAGTGGCACCACTGAAATATACGAAATACACATTTCTGTGGTGAGCAGTTGTTCATATTTTAAAACTTTTAATTAAATATACCATATTTGTTATATGAACTATTTTATTAATAAATTTTATAAATTTCACAGAATTTTCTTCAGCCATTATTTTAAATCTTTTAGTTTTTATTAAATGTTCAATCAAACTTCAGAATCAGCTGCTTACTATATAGCTGCCGTCTTCAAAATAAATAAATAGCCGGCTACAAGGGAACAAACACCTCCAACTATATTTGAAGTCTCTGTAGCTCGTAGCCCCTGCTGTGGCGAATGTGTTTGAAGTTAAGGATAATTGTTTAAATTTAAACAAGCCTTTTTTAACGTAATTTACATCATAATGTGCCATTTATTATATGGCAACTCCTTTGGATATTCATGATTTTTTGAACAGATGATATAATTTAATTTAATTAGATGGTCGATATGCAGTCGTTGCATATTTTTGAAGAAATTGCTTATTTTTAATTGTTAATTTGTTATTGTATATTAACTGAATTTATTTTGGGAATATCTCTTGATATATGATTCTAATTTTAGAATTGTGTTTTTTCCCTTAAAAAAAACATATGTCAAATTTATTACTACATACTTTATGATATTCTCATGAAGTATTTCTTTTTTTTTAATAATAACACTAATTATTTAAGCTGTAGGTCTTTTTAATATATGTAATATTTATTTTTCTTCGATATTTCGCTACTCCTTTGTGTAGCTTCTTTAGGAAAATTGGTTTTGTTTATAATGAAAAAATATATTTTTTTTTAATTCGCAATACATAAAAAGTTCTTGTCAATGTATATGATTCTAATTGTGCTTTTGTCCCATAAATAATATTTGTGAAATTTATTATTACATACTTTATGATATTCTATTTCGCTAATGCTTACTTAGCTCATCAGTGGATTTTTCCTAATTTTTGAATACAAACCCAAGATCTATATGTTTAAAATTCAACTAATCAATCGAGAATTGAAGTTGAATATCAAAAATAAAAACCAAAAAATTTATAAACAAAAACATAACAATCCATGAGTTTACTTTTATAACACACACACATTTCTATTTTTAGATTTTTCTTCTCATATACACTAGGCTTGCCATCGGCCAGCATAACTAATGTATTTTGAATCAAATGAAAAAATAAAAAATGAAACAAAAGAAACAAAAGAAAATTCAAAATAAAAATATTAACAGCTATATTCATAAAAATATATTCTTTTTTTTTACAAAAGTAAACTCAATAACTGAGGAGGAATTTTTTTTTTAAATTTAAATTTAAAATTTTTTTAAATTTAAATTTAAAATTTTTTTAAATTTAAAAATTTTTATATTTTTTCTAAAAGTAATGAAAGTATACACCTATGTACTATTTTGTCCTTAGATTTATTTCAGCAAATATTTGGCCAACCTGAGAATATGGAAATCAATTTAGTATATTCAATCCATTCACTTGTCTTTTATAGTTCTTCTATTGGGGTCACGTACACACTCAAAAGTTCAACACTTCAGTCACTTTACAATCACCGCAGAAGCTCACATTGGTGGTAGGCGTCCCATACCGGGTAATCCTAAACGTGTTGGACGTTTTCAATTATTCAGCGATTCCCTTACAAAGTTCAGTGATCGTTGTGTTAATACAGTTGCTGAAGCTGATGATTTACCTAAAACGGAAATTCAGGTGATGTGGGTAGCGCCAGAGCCCGGTTCTGGATGTGTTTCTTTATCGGCTATGGTGTACGAAGGACCTCGTTCATGGTTTTCCGATGATGGTCAATTGACGCAAGTGATATGCGAAAAGAAGCCCGATGCTTTAAGTGTAAATAAAGAATGTTGTGCCTGTGATGAAGCCAAATATAGTGTAAGTTGAAAATGTGTATATGTATAATATAAACTTTTATGAATTACAATAAATCATATATTATAGTTTGTTTTCGAGGGTATTTGGTCGAATGAAACCCACCCGAAGGATTATCCATTTACCGTTTGGTTAACACACTTTTCAGATATTGTTGGGGCTTCTCATGATGCCAACTTTTCTTTTTGGGGTGAGAATCATATATCTACCGATGGTTTCAAGTTGTTAGCGGAGTTCGGTTCTGCTACTGGCCTGGAGACGGAACTTAGAGCTAAAGGTCCGAAATTGCGCACACTTATTAAGGCTGCAGGCCTATGGTATCCGTATGTTAATTCCAATACTTCTTCAACATTCCGTGTGGATCGTAAGCATCATAAGGTTTCTTTGGTCTCTATGTTTGGGCCTTCTCCAGATTGGGTAGTTGGTATAAACGGTGAGGACTTATGTACTACTGAGTGTTCGTGGGAGGAGTCTTTAGATTTTGATTTATATCCTTGGGATGCTGGTACTGATAGTGGTATAAGTTATATGTCGCCAAATTTGGAAACTCAACCCAGAGAGCGTATGTACCGCATAACCCCCATGTACCCAGAAGATCCTCGTTCCCCGTTCTATAATCCCAAATCAAAGGTGATGGCTCCTTTGGCGAAGTTGTATATTAGAAGAGAAAAGATCATGTCCCGAAATTGTGATGATGACTTCTTGCAGGCCTTGCAACTGGAAGTATCCGATAATACAGAAGATCAAGATACCAGAAGTAAGTTGTTTAGTAGAATTAATATCTGTTATTGAAAGTAAATAAATTTTCGCAGTGGAATGTCGTGTAACTGACTATAGCGATTGGTCACACTGTTCGGTTACCTGCGGCAAGGGTATTCGCATGCGTTCCCGTCAATATATTAATCCAGAAAAGGCAGAGAAAACTAAATGTTCCAGACAATTGATATCCAAGGAAATGTGCGTCGCTGATATAGCGGAATGTGCGTAAGTACTTTCAAGATGTTTCAATTTGTCTCCCCACATAAAATATTTATTTCACTTTTCCTAGTGTTCAACAAGGTGATGATGATGAAGGAGAAAACTTAGCTAGATCGATTTCCTTAGGTAATGAAAATGGTGATGGTGCTGGACTTTGTCATATTTCTGAATGGAGTCCTTGGTCGGAATGTTCGGCATCATGTGGTATTGGAATTTCAATGCGTACTCGTACTTTCTACAATCACCTTGGTCGTAAACGTTGTCCGCATATAGCGGTGGTGGAAAAACGAAAATGTATGAATCCCGAGTGCACATTTGAACAGGTTGAATTGCCTGACCCTATGTGTCCGACAACTCAATGGAGTGACTGGAGTCCTTGTACAGCAACTTGCGGTAAAGGTGTAACCATACGTAGACGTATTTTGTTGCTGGAGGATGAATCTGTTAAAGAAAATTGCACTAAACATATGGAATTGGATCAGCAAAAAGAATGCACTGTAGCTCAAGATTGTAATATAACTTACGACTTAGCAAAAGGTAAAATGTCCTAAACATTTTTAACAAAATAATATTATTTTTTTTATCCTAATGGTAGATATATGTGTTGAACAGTACGATTCTGGACCTTGTCGTGGTAACTACTTACGCTATGCTTACAATAAGGATACTGGTCGCTGTGATACCTTCACTTATGGTGGTTGTCGTGGTAATCGAAACAATTTCCTTACTGAAAATGATTGCATTAATAGTTGCAGCATTTTGGGTAATACAAATAGTTCACCTCAAATAACTACATCCCGCCCGACTACTTCTTTATCATTAGCATCAGCCCAACGCGGGAAAACTGAGAAAGAAGATGGGATTGCAGAAGCTTGTGTGATGACGGAATGGTCCAACTGGTCCGAATGTAGCGTACGTTGTGGTTTAGGTTATTCGGAACGTTACCGTTATGTTATTAGTGAACCAAAGAATGGTGGTCAAGCATGTCCTAAACGTACCGTTAAGAGACGTCGTTGCACCATGACCGATTGTTAATGGCTGAAGCGGGGAAGATAAACAATGAATTTTATGTTTAAAAATCCTTTTTTTTTTTTGGTTAGAATGAGTTTAGTTGCAAAATGTATAATAAATAGCTGAAACAGTGTAAAAATCTGTAAAAAAAAATTAACAACTTTACTTTTAATATATTGTATGTTCATAAGCGACGTTTTGATGCAATACAATTAAATATTCGATCACCGGCGTGTACACTGCAATATTAGCAGTAATTGTAATAATATTAATAATGACAATGTTCTGTAATAATCACAGCTAAGAAACATTAAAACAAAATTTCAAAAATTATTGTTGTTTGCCATACATACATAAATGCGAAAAATTTAACGCGTTTCTTTATGTTTTAACAACGGTAATTTTTTTTTGTTATAAACAAATACAAATTTTTACATTTGTGCAATCTGATTTTTGTTTTCCATGTAAATTTCACAAAGTCGATGCGTATTTTAGAATATCCACCAATAATTATTTAGTTTAAAAATAACTAAATTTTAAACTCATTTTATGTTTTCACCACTTTAGGTAAAATAAAAATATGGTTAGTCATTTATTGGCATTTGGCAATGCTTTTTCTCATTGCCAGCATACTTGTTTATTTTTCTTGAGGCATTCTGTTTATTCTCGTTTTTCACTCGTGTGGGATGTTTACTGGACTTGTTTACGCAAATAAAAGTTTTTGTAATTTTCTGTTAATTAAATAATTTCAGATACGTTTTCATAAAAATGTTATTAAACTGTTGCTTTACATGTGTGCGCAAAATTTTTATCACAAATTCGTTAGAAAAAATTAAAAAAATAATGTTTGAAGTTTCCGAAACGAAATATTTCATGCTTTGCCGGTCGTTGATTTCATTTTACATGGCTGTTCGTACAAAGTATTCATAAATGGGTGTGTGTGTGTGATACAATGTGAAATGTAAACAAAAACAATTAATGTGACCGTAATAAAAGCAAAATTTGGAAGAAGTTATTTTTTCAGCTGGCGTCAATAGAGCAAAGCATAGAATACCGAGAAAAGTGTTATTAAAAGGATATTAATTTAGAAAATTATAATTAAATCGAAAATAATTAAAGTTTTGAAAAGGTATATAAAATGAAAGTAATACAGAAAATGTTATTAGAATTAAATTGCTGTGATTTAATAAGTGAAAAAAATAAAAGATGACAATTGTTCTATTGATCAAATAATCGAAATAGTGGTTAAAATATTCAAACCATGTACTAAAGAATTTATTTTCTTCAATTTAATCTGTTTATTTATTTATTATTTTTATAATTATTGTGATAAAAAAATTATTAAAAGGCAAGGCACATTAAAAGAGGTATGTTTACTACATACATACATATGTATGTATGTGAAAATTTTATAAATGTGGTTCTGGTTTTATTAGATTAGAAATAGGTACATATAGTACATAAAAATATTAACAAAATTAGTGCTAATTAAATAATTTGACAACAGGCTGTTTTATCACCTGCTCAAAATTTTAAATCGGTTGATATTACAACTGCTAACTGCATACGTGTAAGAAAAACAAGTGCTGGTGAAAATTCAAAACCAAATTGCTGTTATATTTGAATATATCTACCGGAAAAATAGTATCAGATCCCAGGTATGTTTTTTGTCACAGTGTAATTTAATGTACATACCGTTCCTCTTAATATAGAAAGACTCTAACTCTGTTTTCTTTTTAAATCGGGGTTTCTACATTTTCATATGCGTAACACTTTAAAACAAAATTGATAACAAAAACAGTTGCGTTACAACAGTGAATTGCTTAGAGAATTTAATAAGAAACTGACTTAAATAAATACTTTTAACTTTTATGAAAATGTTTCCTATTTCTGTAAACTAAATTATTATTTAAGATCTTTCTATAAAATTGTATATCTAAAATATTATTACAAATTAAAATTTTTTACAATAACAAAATATATCTCAAAAAATATTCCTTCGATTTTAACAAAACTGGTCTAGTTTTACTCGATATTAAATATGACTTAAGAAAATTAGAAAAGAGATACGATTTCTAGGAAAGTGTTGCCAAAAAAAGCGAAAAAACGTTCAATAATAGTAAAAACAATTTGTTTTTTAAATTTTTTTGATAATATATAAAGATTCCTCAATACGCATTTGTTGAAATGTAGTAATAAATTCGCACTGGCAAATTTGGTACAAAAATAATTTAGTTACTAATTTGATTGTTCGCAATATGAAAAAACGTCGTCTTTTATCAATAACTTACGATTTTTGGGGGCTGTAATCGAATTTCTAAATATAATAAAATAACTTACACAAGTTATTGCAAAAGTATATAGTATATTTTTTTCGATTTTCTTCATAGTGTAATAAAAAAATTTAAATTATAATTGAGCTTTTTTATTGAATAAACAGAAAATGGTTTTTTAACCAAAGATGTTGTCATAAATTCTATACCAAAATCCATTCTTTTTGAACATCATTTCTTCATTTGAATTATCCATATATTGTTTATAAGCTTTAAATATATTCGGATCTAATGGACCCCAATCGGTTGTAGGTTTAAAAGAATTCACTATCCGTTCTTGTAATGTTTTTTCGGGACGCTTGTGTACTGCATGTATTCCCCAAATGACCAATTGACCAATACCGAAAGCCGATAAGCACCAACCAAAAACTGAAAAAAGCGGTTTTATAAGTGTTTAATATTTATAGTTATGGTACTGATAAAAACTTACTATACACTCCATCTTTATAAGTATAACCATTGTATTGTAAGGGTTCATATGACACCACAGTGTAAATTAAAATAGCAGACAGAACGGCAGGTGTTATAAGACTCCAACACAGTCGGTAATAAAGTCCAATTTTAATACCCAACATAAAGTGAATGTCTTTGCAAAACTGCTTAACACCTAAAAAGGTATTTAATATATTTTATAAATTTAAACCTGTCAGACACTCCGATCAAGTTGTTTTTAATTCCGCGCTTGCAATTTTGCATTTTAGTTTTGTGCCATTGGATTTAAAATATCAGCTGAAAAATTTCTTGTTATTAGAAATAATTTAAGGTTACTCCTACTACAAACATATATATATATCACTTCTCTGTCTCTACTCTACACTATTGCTAACTAAAAAAAAAAGAAAAATTTAAAAAAGTACACCAGCTAATTCGGCCGTCAGCTGATTCTACGATCTGTAACGTATTTTTATACCGAACGCCAAAATTTGCTTACTTTTGTGAAAGGTTTAAGAAAAGTGGCTGTAAATAATTATAGAAATGGACTAAAATAACAATAATAATGCACAATAAATTAGTTTTTGCAATAATTAATTTAAATTCAAGTCATATTGCACTAATTTAACAGGTTCTTTTTAGCGAACAGAAAATTGCTTTATGTTCAAGAAGTTTTCGTTTTTTCATTTTCAAAACAAAAATTTACGGAATTAAAACCACTTTAAATCGGAATCGAATTGTGCGAAGCCTTATGCAATTAATTTTCTATTAGCAGTGTTAGAATAAAACGGCGATTAATTTGGAGAATTTTCTTACCATATATCCAACCCACGGATATTATTTCAAATACCGCCAATACTAGAACCACAAACGAAATAGCATAAAAATCCACTAAGTTCAATACATACTGACCACCGGGTGTGATGTATAATAAACCCACACAATAGTATATCACCGCTACACACACAACCAATATCCAATTTTTGGCATTGGGAAAACGATCTTTCAATACAGTCAATATGCTGGACACCATACCCACATTGCTGCCAATGCCCAGAACAAATAACATCAGAAAGAATAATACTGAGAATATCTAAATCGTTATGATAATGATGTATTAGTGAAATATATTTGGCTTTTAATGTTTGTTCTATACCTGTGGCAGAAATGTAAATTTGGCAATAGCATCAGGGTAGGATATAAATGCTAAACCGGGACCGCCTTTGACCACACTCCTGATGTCAGTGGTATTGGATTCGTAGGCTAAATTTCCCAATATACCAAATATAATAATACCAGACAGTAAAGATGTGAATGTATCCAAAGATGTTACAATGTTGCAGTCTCTGAAAGTGTAGGGGAAATTGATTAGAAGGCATTCAATAAGAGAAGCCCTAATAAGCCAGCGTCCATTTAAAATGGAATTTCTTGAATTCTTCTTGGCAAAATACATATAATCTCATAATCTTACACGTAAACCATCTAATTCCAAAACGAATTCCTGTTTTTTGTCCACAAAAAATTTAGATATTCAACACAGGGATCAACGTCGACTTCGACAACAGAACTTATAGTGATTTCGATTCTCAAAAAGTGCTTTGCCCTTTTCAGTTTATTTATTTAAAATATTTGCACATTATATTTTCAACTGCTGAAAAATTACTTTATAGCGGAATAATATAGTGCAAATACTTTATTTAATGTTTTTATTTATTTAAAAAAATCGAGCGCGCAATGCAATGCAATATTGGTAGAAAAAAAAACACTATTAGTCTTTGTCAAATTGATATGCATTACTTTTCATTTCAAAGTTTAATTGACACTTAGTGAAGATATTGCATTTTTGTAAAAGTCTATTTAAATAT